>JBBPBX010037327.1:14287-30983 GCA_038048925.1 Garcialebias charrua | reverse complement strand
CGAAGACACCGAGCCGACATGCCGCGGAGGGGCCATCTGCGGCCGGGAGCTCGCCGCAAATGTCCGCCTGGCAGTCGGGGGACACCGAGCTAACGCGGAGATACAAAGCCGACAGCCTTTTTGAATGAACTGACATGCTAACCATTGCTGCTAATGGCGGGGCCTAACCGTAGCTAACGCCGAGCTTGTTTTGGATGGAGGAACATCGCGGAGAAACTGCTTTTTTTTTTCTGGCTCCAAATGTATGAAGTTAAGAAGCTAACAGTCATTCTTTTAAACAGTTTTGACCACGTGTGTGCGTGTGGAGCGTAAGGAAGCTGGGGGAGCTCGGACGGGTGCGAGCTGATGCTAAAAGACGAAGGCAGGCTTTGACCAGCTCAAAGTAAGACATTATATTTTTTATTTATTGTACAGTACTGTATTCATTTACTGTACAGTTCTGTGCATGTTTATGGCCTAGTATGTCTGCTTGTTCAGTCTCATGCCATTAAATATGTGTGCGGCGCTCCGTTAGCGGTATAGCCGCGACCTATGTCAGAAACGCGGACCTACGACAGGCAGGTGTTTTTGGTCCGCGAGGTACGACAACATCGACCTAAGTCACACCCGTAGGTCCCAATCCCTGACGTAACTCGAGGGCTTCCTGTATATATATATATATATATATATATATATTGTAAGAATTTTGAGGAGGTCAATATTAATACTGACCTCTTTATCCTTAATTAATCTACTTATTCAGATTGAATAGTAAATTCACGGATTCTGTTCTTTTTCAGTTTACCCAATATCTCTGTGATCTTTATGATGGATAAATAAACAGAGCCATTAAGTGACAAAGACGTTAACTTAGTTTGATATGTCAAAGAGACACTATCATTTATTTAAAATAAATCAACTAAATTAACACCATTACACTTGATTGACATGATTTCACTTTCTTTCAAATTAAAACGTCAGCACACTTAAATTCAACACAACAGACTTCAATATTGGATGTTAACATATTTAGTCTGTGGGCTCTTTAAACTTAAAATAGTTTCCGGCTTAGATTGAGAGGGGAAAAAGTAGGAGGAAAGATTTAAGAAGAATTGGGAGGTTAAGAGAGGAAGTTTATCTTGCATTTATGAAACCAGATGACACTCTTCCGTACGCGTCCAGCTAAGATATCATCACACCTCCAGCAAGCAAACAGCTGCTCCTTTACCTTAAGACGTCCGCCTTGGTTCTGGTAAAGAGCTGTGGTCAACTTTAGACTGACGAGTCGTCGGTCCCGCAAGTCCAAGCTGGACTCCACGCGTGTTTACCTTGTCGGTGTCGGTGATACTCGCTTTCATCGGCAAAAGTCGTGGCAGTCGTGGTTTCTTGGCTCAAGATAATTTATTCCAGGAAGGAATAACAAACGCTCGTTCGAGGTGGACTCATAACGGCCTGTTATCAGTCCTTAGTTGAAGACGCAGGTCGTTAGCTCTTGACCAAAACGTACCCAGCTCTTGGGAAAGGTTCACATTTCTTCTAAAATTCCCAGCAAACTCTCCAAGCGTTCTCGCACAGTAAGAACTTAAAAAGCAGGAACAAAGAGAGGAGTGGACTTGCCTTATCAGGCCCAAGGTCAGCCAGAGCAGAGAGAGCTTTGTTTAGGGAACAGACAGAGAAAGCTGGAGCCTTGTTCATGATTAAACTGTCTTCTTATTTCTAAACAAAACAGTCGGGTCTCTGTGACCCAATATTTCCCTTTAACACAGCAGTGAAACACAGTTTAACTCTCAAAGAATAACACAGCTTAAAGCACACATCATGAAAATGACAAAAGTTATTCTTTTGATCACATTAGAATAAAATCAAAGATAGAAATAGTCTCTTTTGGTGACTATATTTATCAGATTATAGCTAAATGAATGATTTTGTAGTAAATGTCTTGCTTCACTGAGAGGTCAGTAAAGGTCATCACTGGACAGTTCAAAAGTACACAGGTGTCTTAAAAGTGGACAAGGTCATGTCCACTACATCTCCCCCCTTTTGGAAGCCATCGCCAGTCCTTGGGGATGGGGTCCAACACGAAAGGAAACCTTGAACTGTCTTTGATCTTGAAGTAATCCAGCAAGTGGAAAAGAAAAATCAAAAATTATAATCCCATAAAGTTTTTGGAAATTTCATACTGTTCAGAGGTAATCCCATTGCGAAAAGCTTTTACTCCTTTGGAAAACAAAGTCTGTTAACTCCTGGAAAACAAAGCCTGTGATCCCTTGGAAAGCAAAGTCTTATAATCCACAGCGGTAATTCCACAGCAGTAAATCCACAACGATTAGTTTTGTTGATTGATCAGCAACAATTGTTTTCATAATCAGCATGTAGAGGGGATCCCTCGATTGACGCAGAGGAGGCGACCCTTGGATGAAGGTTGAAGACCAAGCGTTGGAGCTGCAGGTCCCCACATCGAAGGTTGTTGGCTGGTTGGTTTCCAGTCAGTGCCACTCTGGTTCTATGTGTCATGCAATTATGTGGTTTTTTAAGGTGGGCTTATGATTGGGATTTTACATTAAGCCTTACCTATATGCACCTGGTATGTAAGCTATCATGGTTTAGATCAGCTACACTTACCAATTAAGGGGTGGATCAATTCTGTAAAATTTAGATATAGGGATTTGTACCTATAAAATTTTGGAGGGCTTCTGTAACGAAGGCCTCTAATTCCAAACTATTCCTCCATTCATTACTTAGTTTAGGTTAAACTAAAATAAAAATGAAATATAGTTTGATCTAAATGTCTGTTGTCTTTTAGACGAACGACGTAGGATTTGGTATTCCTAATAAATTTTGAAGTCTATGGCGAGACTCATCAAAATGAATAGATAATCTAGAATAGAAACGATCGAATCGGTTCAATTTAGAAATTATGAGACCAGTGTAGTTTATTGTACCTTAAGTAGCTTTAAACTACATTGACTCTTCGACGATTGAGATTTAACAAAACGAACTGCATGTTGGCATAGTTAAATCCATATCATTCATTAACCAATGTTAATACAAAACCTTTTTGGCTGGGAGTGTTCAGAACCAAACAATATCTCAACTAATGACAACAGTAATGACTAAACAACAAGGAAACAACGTTTCACTGCTTCGACACACTCTTGTCGTCAGATTCCAAAGTGCAACACACAAGAAAACAGGTCTCAACTTTATGACCGAGGTCAAATTAAATCTCGTGGATTTAAACGGTTGTTAAGGTTAGTTTTTTGTTGTGGGTTTTAGGCTTAGCGTTTCTAAGTTCAAATTGGACAATGCGACTTATAGGGTGGGAAATATGGTAGTTTAAACCTGATTAGTTTATTTACTAACTTGTGTTTGGACGACCTTATTATCCCATGAAGTCGGTGAGTTTGTGAGATCTTTGTCTTTTGTGGAGTCATTGAACGCCTTGTAAGGTTTGATCTGATTTCGATGTACCCATTTAGCAATTGGCTCTTTGCGGCCTTTGCTGATTTTGATTTCGTAGACGACTGAGGACACTTTGTCTGTTATCAGATGAGGTCCAGTCCACCTGGGCATTAGTTTGCGGGCGAGAGTTCCGGTCTCGGACCCTCCTTTCCCGGTTGCTGGGGCGAACGTATAGTACCAGACTCTGTCTCCCACTTGGAGTTCATTGTGAGAGGCCTTCTGGTCGTAGTACGCCTTACGTCCTTCAGCGGATTTTTCCAGGTTTTTCTGGGCGAAAGCAAAAGTGTTTCTGAGGTGTACATTCAAATCTTTGTCTTTGGCATGGCCTAACATCACCCCCCTTTGGTCATGGGGGACCACGAACACAGGTGAGGACGTCCGTCCATGGGCACAAGTTAGGATGCCACCGTTTAGTTTAAGCTGTTCGCGCAGCTGAGAGAAGACGGTACACAGGAATCGTTTAGGTTTTGGCCAACGTATCTTCTTACGTTTACCTCTTTCCGTGTAATTCAGGTGTGTCACAACTGTCGGCGCAGTCGCAGGTGTGTCTGATTGTACAGACTGCGACGGGTCACTGTCGTTGTGTGTGTCTTCCCACTTCTTGACTGAAGAGGGGCTCTTTGAGTCTGTAAAAACTATGTCATTTCTGACTAGTTCTAGACACAAATGTCCCTGAACCAAGGTTTCATCGAAAGCTTGGCTGATAGCCGATTTACCTGTCCCAGGGGACAGTACAGCAACCTCGGTGTGGGGTCCTTGGATCTCCACACCTTTCTCTACCTGTGGTAGGTAATGTGAGTTTTCCCCCTTCATGTCTGATGAGGGGTCCTCGTAATCTGCAACAATGATGTCCAAGTGACTGTCAGCGTTTGGTTGACTGTCATTTTCTGGACTCAGATGCCCTTGAACCAAGGTTTCATTGAAAGCTTGGTTGATTGCCGAATTACCTGTCCCAGAGGACAGTACAGCGTCTGTGGTGTGGGATCCTCGGACCTCCACACAGTCTACTACCTGTGGTAGAGAGTGAGAGTACACCCCCCTTTTGTTGGAGGAGGGGTCCTCAAAATCTGTGACACTGAAATCCAAGTGACTGTCAGCATGTCGCGGACTGCCACTTCCAGGACTCACATGTCCTTGAACCAAGGTTTCATCGAAAGCTTGGCTGATAGCTGAATTACCTGTCCCATAGGACAGTACAGCCTCTTCGGTGTAGGATCCTTGGATCTCAACACCTTTCACTACCTGTGGTAGGTAGTGTTCAGTGAGTGCTGACTGTGTCAGCTCGCAGAGGAGGTTCTCTTGTCGGGCCAGAGTCTGGTCCAACTGTTGAGTCTCTACTGTCTCATCTGTAGTTGAAGGTTCACTTACCGGGCTTGTGACCACGGTTGGGGAGTCCCTCGTGGCCACTGCGGTACCTGCGGTTAGGCAGTCTGTACCACAACGAGGAGGCACTTTTATTGGCAGGGGTTTTCTCACTGTTGCCCACATTTCCTGTTGACCATAATCTATAATCGCGTTGAAGCGGTTTATAAAATCTTGGCCAACCAAAAATGGGAATGAGTCAAGTTTAGACACGTACACCGGGTGGCGTAGTGTCATTTCGCCAATCTGCATGTGAACCATAGCCATAGCTGTTAGGGTTGTTCTCGTCTCTGCGAGACCCTGTAGCTCAATAGCACATTTCTCAAAGGGTATTTGCCTGTCAACACCGTTAGCGGCGGTCCTCAGCTCCTCGAACAGCTTGGCCGACATAATGGTTATATCAGCACTACCATCCAGGAGGGCTTCACGCTCAAGGACACCTTCCAGTGTGATAGGCAGGTAAGCTTTCTTAGCCACCCCCCTTTGTATAAAGTTACACAGAAACCTCACAGGTCTTGGCCCACGTTTCTGTTCACGTGTGACTCTGTCTGTGTAATCTTGCTTACTGTCAGCATCTTGTTGGCTGTCAGCATCATGACCTTCAGGATGTTGTTGTGTGTCAGCAATTGGTTTGCTGTCAACATCCATGGCAATGTTGGTAGTAGTGTGCGCTGAGTTATTTGTGTGCTCTGAGTCTTTGTGAAAGACAGTGCTACACATCGCTCCAGGTTGGTCAATGTTGATAGTGTCATTATCAATGATAACGCCACTCATTGTATCAGGTTGGTCAAGCACAGTAACATTCAAATCTACTGACAAACTACTTACTTCCTCTGTCTCTTCCGAGCATAGAGGTGTTGGGCCATTATTCCGGGACATTCGTGACTCTTTGCCTGTCTCGAACTGTTCAGTTCGAGGCGCGGGAGGTGCAGTTCCAAGGCTCAGGGGTTTCTGTTGGGACCACGCATAGTTACATGAGTATAGGTCCTCATCCTTCAATTTCTTTTGAAGTCCACCCACCGATGGACCTTGGTTTTCACCCATCTGGTTCGATCTGAACCGTTGTGGGTCTCTTAGAGAGTGAACACCTACCTTTTGTGGTTCGTTGCTTGTCTCAGATTTTTCAATCTGAGGTGCTTCAGGGGCGGGGCTCCCTTTAAACCATTTTGAGTCACTGTTCCAACTGGTACCAACATTTCGGTGTATGTCAGTTTGAAAATCTTGTTCATTCTTGCTAGTATTATCCAACTCTTTTAACAACCGACGCGTGTACTCCACCACTTCTGAGGTCAGAAGGCCTTTGAGACGATAGTGTTCATTCTCGCTAGTATCATCCCACTCTTTTACCAACCGACGCATGTTCTCTGCCTCTTCTGGGGTCAGAGGACCTTTGAGACGACGGTGTTTATTCTCGCTTTTTTGCGACTGGGATACGACCTTTTGACCTGGGCACACCTCAGAGGGTGTTTTGTTTTGCATGTGAGCCTCAACAGCAGTTACAGTGCACTGTTTCATCACTGATTGTTTAAACTGATGTTGTAGCTCAAGGCCTTTTTTGAGACGTTTTTCTTTTTGTCGTTTGCTATTGTTGTCACTAACTGTGTGCTCTGAGTTATCCATGTGCTCTGAGTTATCAAAGACAAGGTCACTCAATGTACCAGTTCGGTCATCCTCTGTATCATTCAAGTTTTCAAACAACCAACTTATGTCCACTATCTCCTCAGAGCATAGAGGTATGTTGCCTTTTTTCTGGAACTTCTGTGACCTTTTGCTACTCCCGGACTGTCCAGTCCGCAGTGCAGGGGCAGGAGCTTTGCTCGGTGTAGACCGCGGAGGGTCACTTAAAGAGCGGGCGTCCACCGTTTGTGGTTTTTTGCTTATCTCGGGCAGCTTCGTCCGAGGTGCAGGGACAGGGCGTGTGCTCCTTTGAAATCGTTTCATGTACTCTGGGTCTTGTCTGAGCCACTCCGGCTCATTGTTCCAGCGGGCAGGTTCCTGTTGTGGTTTGTTAGTTTGAAAAACATGTTTCTTCTCGCCTTTTTTAGGAGGGGGAGTTGATGAACTTGTCCCTTCCAGCTCCAGCGAGTGGGATTTGACCTTTTTTTGGTAATGTAGTTCACGCTCTGGTTTTGTTTTTAACCAGATCGGGTCAGGGAGTTGACGAACATCAAAACCATTTATAGCACGCCGTTTTATTTTTAATTGCTCAATCTCACTTTTTAACTCAAGTTGTTCTTGTTGAAAACTTTCTTTTCTGCGAATGTTATCTTGCCTGAACAATTCAAGTATTTCTGTGTGCAGCTGTAAAGCTTCATCACAGTCGTTATCTCCCATCTTTTTGTTTTGATTTTGTTTGATCTCACGTTTTAACTTAAGTTTTTCTTGTTGAAAAGTTTCTCTTCTGCGAATGTTACTAAGCCTTAACGATTCAAGCTTTGCTGTGAGCAGCTGTAAAGCTTGATCATAATTGTTATCTCCCATCTTTTAGTTTTGATTTTGTGTGAAAAAAATCAAAAGATTGTTCTCATGTTAGTGTTTGCAAATAAATATTCACTTTTAATGTAGCACTGAGTCAAATAAACTAATCAGCTGAGGTTTACGCGTTTCACTGTGTAATAAGTATTCATAGGTACCTTATTTCAGGTTTTTACCCTCAATGAACTTTGTAAAAGTTAAATGCACTCTTGCAGTGTTAACTTTAAAATAGAACTTACGTTCAAACAACAGTTACTAACTAACCCAAGCAGCCTGATTTCCGTTTTTCTTACTCAAACGCTTATAAAAGAGGGCTGACTTAAATGCAATGACTTCACTAAAATGTGACAGGATGCTGCTTGAGCATGCCTTTAAAAAGATGTCTTGCAGTCTCAGTGAAACTGATTTCGTACTGCATTTGACAGTTATCAGGAGTGAAAAATGGATTACCTGTTTATTTTAAATATTTTTTATCTAAAATAAACTGGAGGTGTTTGTGTGCTTAGCATAACATGACAGATGGCATTCCAAATAAAAATCAGTGACTTTTATCAATTTGTTGTCTGTTGACATCCTCAAAGTTGTTCTGCTATCTTTGTTTTGATTTTTTGTGAAAATCAAGTCAGCAGATGCTTTCTGTTTATTTTAAATTTTGTATTTAAAATAAACTGGAGTCATTAATTTTACACAGAAAAACGTTAAAAATGCTATTTTTAACCAAAAGTGTACAGTGTACGCCAATGCTGTTTAAAATTTTGAATGTGGAAATGCTCTGCTCTCCATCAACTTTTCTTTTTTATTTAATTTGAAAATCAAATAAAAGATGCTTTTTTGAGTGTTATTTTAAATCTCTTCAGTATTTAAAATGAGCATCAATTGTTCGTCTGTACCTCTGTTATTCAAAAATTCTTTGTTTAAAATAAACAGGATTTTTTGTTTGTGTACAGAACAATTTTAAAGCTGGTAATTTTTACCACAAAAAATGCTGACCTTATGAGGTGTTGAGAGAAAACTCATCTATTAACGTCCAGCAGGGGGCAGTTTTGAGTCTTAATTTATCACGTGGAGACTGATTTATTTCATTCAGTATTTAACTGAAAACTACCTTTTAGAGTTAGTTTCTAGTATGTTCGTGATAAACGCTCGAACTGCGGTCTTGTCAGAGACAAATTTATGTTGTTAGACAGTTTAATGAGTTTTTAAACTTTTAGTGAAACCACTTTTCACCGTGTGTGTGTGAATGTGACTGCTTGTCGCCCGAAACGCATCAGGAAATGACGACACAAATAGGCGGGTCGACGCAGCGCGTCACCAGCTTCAGTGCTTGCGAGGCGGAGCTCGCTACAACATACGTGGCGTCAACAAATCAATCACAGCGTTAGTAGTTCATTACCCAAGCATTAATGGCGAATGTAGATCCTTACCTTCGACCAATGTCGTGCCGGAAATGACGACAAAATGGGCTGGTCGCAACGGCGTGCGACGTGATTGACAGCACACAACAGCGAATCAGCGTTCGCCACAAGAGTGATTGACAGCACACAACAGCGAATCAGCGTTCGCTACAAGAGTGATTCACAGCACACAACAGCGAATCAGCGTTCGCTACAAGAGTGATTGACAGCACACAACAGCGAATCAGCGTTCGCTACAAGAGTGATTGACAGCACACAACAGCGAATCAGCGTTCGCCACAAGAGTGATTGACAGCACACAACAGCGAATCAGCGTTCGCTACAAGAGTGATTGACAGCTCACAGCTCTCGTTTCATCCAATCACAGCTCATAAACAAACGTGTACTAGGACACGTAGCTCTTTAACGTTAGCTTAGCACAACAGAACACAACTTTATAGACTCGTAAACAACTCAAACGCTTCAATTTAACTCCCCAAAACTCTGAAACATGCGGCGAACACACCTAGACAGGCCAACTTAGTTACGCTCAGTAACACAGCACTGCAGCTGTTGAACAAACACGGACTCACTCGGAGCGCGTAAAGGTCGGTTCCGGTCCACTTCGTCGTGGAGCAGAAACTTGGGTCTGAACAGAACCACTATCCGACTACGTTCTACAGTAATATGCTTCTATGACCTGCTCTAACATGAAAAATGCCACAACAGCAATCTTGTAGATGTTAAATTAGCTTTCAGGCTTCTGACTCGGCGGTCAAACAAAGCGTTGTACAGGAGTCTGCGTGAACTGGACCGAAACGACCAGAACCACCACAGACCACGGCTGACAAAACTTCACCTGAATGCTTCCAACAGCGTCTAACAGAGTTGAAACAATAATAATCTCACAGCTTCAAATGATAAAAACATGCAGAATCTGCCTGCTTTGAACACTTCCAGCCAAAATCATTATCCTCAGAGTTTAAAACTTGGATCCACTTATGCAAACATGACGTTACAGTTCATGAGAAACCACAGAAATCAATAAACTTTCAGAACCGGTACGGGCCACCAGATGTAAGAATTAATGAGGAGGTCAATATTAATACTGACCTCTTTATCCTTAATTAATCTACTTATTCAGATTGAATAGTAAATTCACGGATTCTGTTCTTTTTCAGTTTACCCAATATTTCTGTGATCTTTATGATGGATAAATAAACAGAGCCATTAAGTGACAAAGACGTTAACTTAGTTTGATATGTCAAAGAGACACTATCATTTATTTAAAATAAATCAACTAAATTAACACCATTACACTTGATTGACATGATTTCACTTTCTTTCAAATTAAAACGTCAGCACACTTAAATTCAACACAACAGACTTCAATATTGGATGTTAACATATTTAGTCTGTGGGCTCTTTAAACTTAAAATAGTTTCCGGCTTAGATTGAGAGGGGAAAAAGTAGGAGGAAAGATTTAAGAAGAATTGGGAGGTTAAGAGAGGAAGTTTATCTTGCATTTATGAAACCAGATGACACTCTTCCGTACGCGTCCAGCTAAGATATCATCACACCTCCAGCAAGCAAACAGCTGCTCCTTTACCTTAAGACGTCCGCCTTGGTTCTGGTAAAGAGCTGTGGTCAACTTTAGACTGACGAGTCGTCGGTCCCGCAAGTCCAAGCTGGACTCCACGCGTGTTTACCTTGTCGGTGTCGGTGATACTCGCTTTCATCGGCAAAAGTCGTGGCAGTCGTGGTTTCTTGGCTCAAGATAATTTATTCCAGGAAGGAATAACAAACGCTCGTTCGAGGTGGACTCATAACAGCCTGTTATCAGTCCTTAGCTGAAGACGCAGGTCGTTAGCTCTTGACCAAAACGTACCCAGCTCTTGGGAAAGGTTCACATTTCTTCTAAAATTCCCAGCAAACTCTCCAAGCGTTCTCGCACAGTAAGAACTTAAAAAGCAGGAACAAAGAGAGGAGTGGACTTGCCTTATCAGGCCCAAGGTCAGCCAGAGCAGAGAGAGCTTTGTTTAGGGAACAGACAGAGAAAGCTGGAGCCTTGTTCATGATTAAACTGTCTTCTTATTTCTAAACAAAACAGTCGGGTCTCTGTGACCCAATATTTCCCTTTAACACAGCAGTGAAACACAGTTTAACTCTCAAAGAATAACACAGCTTAAAGCACACATCATGAAAATGACAAAAGTTATTCTTTTGATCACATTAGAATAAAATCAAAGATAGAAATAGTCTCTTTTGGTGACTATATTTATCAGATTATAGCTAAATGAATGATTTTGTAGTAAATGTCTTGCTTCACTGAGAGGTCAGTAAAGGTCATCACTGGACAGTTCAAAAGTACACAGGTGTCTTAAAAGTGGACAAGGTCATGTCCACTACATCTATATATATACATATATATATATATATATATATATATATATATATATATATATATATATATATTTTTTTTCTTCTTTCAGCTTCTCCCTGCGTTAGGGGTCGCCACAGCGAACTAGTCGCATGAAGATTTGGCAATTGTTTTTACGCCGGATGCCCTTCCTGACACAACCACAGACCACCGAGCTACCACAGCCCTCTGTGTGGAGCAGAGAGCTGATATCTAGGGTTCCCGGGGGAGCAGATGGTGTGGGTTAAGGGCCTTGCTCAAGGGCCCAGAGTGGGGCAGATGAGGGTGGAGACAGGTGTGACTGCTTCACTTATCCCACCCACATCTTTGATGTTGTCGGTACCGGGGCTTGAACCGGCGACCTTCCGATCACAAGCGCACCTTCTTAACCTCTGCGCCACCACTCCCATATATATATATATATATATATATATATATATATATATATATATATATATATATATATATATATATATATATATATATATATATATATATATATATATATATACACATATACATACACCGTACTGTATACAGTATATGTACCGGTACAACTTTTTTATGTATTTGGTGGGTGCGGCTTACAGTGCTCTTAATAGTCCAGAAATTACAGTATTTACGGTTGTCAGGATCTGTCGACTAGTTTGTTTGAACCCATGTGCAGGAGGATGAAAACAGACTCCGATCAAAGGTTAAACAAACTTTATTTGTAAGTAATAACAACACAATCAAAATTCTGACAAGGCCATCTAGACGAGGTGGACAGGACGGGAGGCAGACCATGACACCGTAAAGGACAATCCTGAGACAAAGACCAGACACAAAGGAGCTGGATGAATACACAACTGTAGTGATACACCTGTCTTTCTGAGACTGTACTGGACCACACTCTGATCTCTGAACTGTCCAAATGAAACACTTTTTCACTGAGTCTCTCAGTGGAACACAATGAACACTGATTTATTCCATTTAATTTGAATCTAGAACACAAACCAATCAGAAGAGACTTCTTTTTAATTTGTTATAATTCAAATATATCATCAGAGTAACCTTCTGTCATTTTTATGATCATTTGTCATTATGCTGATGTTATTTCTACAATATGCTGGTATATTCTTAATATGTGGACACACGAGTCAAAGAACTCTGTCTAAAGTTGAATTAATGTGTCAGTTTGTTTAGAAATTAGAAAACGGTAATCAGTTGTTTTCATAAAGTTGGCTCCACAACTCCCTGTCTTTCTCTAAACAATTCTTTCTGCTTCTGACTTTCACCTTGAATCCTGATAACGTCAAGTGAACTCTTTGACGTGATTCTAATCCCCTCCCACTGGTTGAACTGACCAATCGGAAAGGAGAAAGTCACTGACGTCAGATCCTCTTAAAAGTTCTACACTTCCTGGAACTTTGAGTCTGCTGGAGGAAGTGTAAGATGCACTGACTTTCTCTTTCTGCTGTGGACGCGAGTCATGAGCCAAAGACCCCGTCCTATCAGCAAAGGGTTACAGCAAGCTGCTGTGGAACCTGAACCGAGTGTCACAGCTCCAAGCTGTGAATGAATCTCCTTTCAGAAATCTTTTATCTTGAAGAACCAAACCGGAACAGTGCCGCTACCTTGAGTCGGTCAAAGCGGACCTCAGGAGATGCTGTAAAGCGAACACGTTGTCTGCAAAACGTAGCCGGATGGACAATCTGTGCACGTTTAAGGTTGGCCCTACTTTACCAAAGCTTTGGACAGAGAATCTGCGCAAAGGTAAAAAAGTCTGAAGTCCAGCGGACGCCCCTCAAAGAGTGTGCCGTATCTGGTTGTAAATACTTCAAGATAATACGCCTCTCCATCTTCCCTTCAAATGTATTCCTCCTCCTAAACTTTTTCTTTATCTCTTCGCCAGAACTTTAAGCTAAAGAACCTTCAGATATAAGTAATATGTCCTCTTATTTACTTGTTTCTGTTGTCCCTGATTTTAAATCTGCTGACGAGTAAATTATAGGAATTTGATCAATCAATCAATGTACATTGTGTTATGATGTTAAATTTATGATTTGTTAATAAATGGTTCAGTTCTGCTGAACCAACATGAATTAACGTTTCATGCCTTTTACATCTCGTCATCGGATCACAGATTTATCGTTTATTCCATGAAAAAAAAGAGAACTTGTGATATAATAGATGCAAAGGTTGACAGTTAAACACCTGCTCATTCTTACATTTTAGTGTACAGTACGGCTCAGTAAAAATGGCCGTAGATATACTTATCACATCTTACACAACACAGACGAGGACTGTAGTGATTGTAGTGAGACAGGAGCCGAACACAAGGAGGGAAACAAACAAAGACAGGGCAAAACCCCAAACCTCTACAATAGTTTGTCATTAAATTATTTCAGGCATTAAATAATGTCTAAACGAGCTGCATGCCAGAACGAAACAAAGACACAACGACTTGTTTTGGCTTTTTTGATCATCATCCATTCCCTTAATCCAATTTGTCGTCAACACAGAAACTGAATGTGGCTGAAGTCTTGATGAGGACAGATCTAGATCTGTCTGCAGATCCCACAGTGAAACTTTGAGCCTAAAAGTGGAGCTGAGTGTCGTTTTAAATTCCCTAATGGTCCACGGAAAATTACCAGACGACAGTGAAACCGCACAAGTCCTTTAATCTGTTTGGTCCGTCTGTCTGGAACTGAGCGTGAGAGGAGGTCACAGAGTTCAGTGTTAAAACTGGAGCTTCGGAGTTGGTTTCCATGGCGACATACTCTGCCGGAGGATGCACGAAATTGCTGCCGCAGACAACAAGCGACAAGATGAAGAGGGATGCAACACTTCATGTTCTGTCTGTGACTCTTCTGGGTCATCACTTTGGAGAATCAAGTGTATTAATGTTGATATGAAAACTTGTCTTTTCAGATACAAAGTAGATTCTCATGTGCGAGTGATTGTTTGCCTTAAAGTTTGACCTGGGCACTCCAGCACAAAAAAAATAAAAAAATAATAAAATTTAAAAAAAGCACTGAGGCTAAATTGAGCTAAAATGCTAACATTTGTTGCGGAAGCAGCTGAGGATTAAATCCAACTCGTGGCTTGAGCCCCAAACTATAAACTGGATATTTCATCTGCTTTAAACTTTTGCCTTTAACATATTAAATATATATATTTTCTGATTTTTCATAACCTATCTCACAGGGAGAATTTTTACAAAATGTTCAGAAAGTAATCATTAGATGTTCCTCTACAACTGTTTAACGTTCAGTCTCAATCTAATTCAATTTGGTTGCCATGACAACCGATCTTGGAAAACACAAACATGGCTGTGACTCAGCCAGTTTTATAGATATTTAGTTTCACAATAGCTGAGCATTATCCCCATCACATACTTTGAACTCATTGTGCAGCATCTTTGGCTATAATAATTAGGCACAATTTTATTTTTCTTTAGCAAAATATCTTCTGAACCACTCGACGGATTCCAGTGAAACTCGCAGAAAGTGAATATTGGCCGTACATCTACAACTGACTGACTTCTGGAGTGAACTCACTTCAAAATGGCTGCCACAGCTAACATAAAATTGCCTGTACCTCGGTGAATTTTACAGCAATTGTGCTCAAATTTGGTGTGTAAGTAGCTGAGAGTCTTACACAGCACGTACTTCAAGCACTAACGGGTCACGAGAGACTTAATGTCGCATGAGATTGTGTGAAATGTATTTTTTTTAAATTCAACCTTTATTTCTACAGGTTAGTCTCAATGAGTTTCGATGACTCATTTACAAGACAGACCCATTTTAAACAAAAAACAGATGAGGTACAGACAGTAGGCTATCATATAAAAGCATAAACAATGAAAAGTAAAGTAAATGAAATAAAAGCTAAACAATAAAGCGATGAAATGGATAGATGGATAGATGTATGATGAATGATGGATGAAAAGATGGATGATGGGTGGATGGATGATGGATTGATGGATGAAAGATGGGTAAATGCATGATGGATGATGGATGGATGAATAATGGATGGATGATGGATTGATGGATGAAAGATGGGTGAATGCATGATGGATGATGAATGCATGGATGGATGGCGGATGATAATGATGGATGGATGATCGATAAATGATGTTGGATGATGGATGAATGATGGATGGATGAATAATGGATGGATGAATGATGGATGAAGGATGGATGATGAATGGATGGATGGATAGTGGATGATGAATGATGGATGGATGATGGATGAATGATCGATCAATGGATGATGTTGGATGATGATGAATGATGGATGGATGGATGGATGGATGATGAAAGGATGGATGGATGGATGGAGGATGATGAATGATGGATGGATGATGGATGGATGAATAATGGATGGATGATGGATGGATGGATGAATGATGGATGGAGGATGGTGAATGATGGATGGATGGATAATTGATACTTTGTAAATGGATGATGTTGGATGATGAATGAATGATGATGGATGAATAATGGATGGATGATGGATGGATGATGGATTGATGATCAATAAAATGCTTCACATTTTAAAACCTGATAAATGCTCTGGGACAAACAGGAAGTGACTGAACTCGTTTCCCTGATTCAACGTATTTAGAACTCCACCAGTTTTTTCTCATACGATGATGTCATCCTAAAACTCTGTCATGGAGGCAGCAAGAGACGTGTGTTCCTTCAAGACCTTTACTTCAACAGGAATTTTAAGTAGACTGAAATAATAAAGGAGCAGTTTTCAGGGAACGTTTGAGCCCCTCCTCCATTCTGCTTTATTTCTGTCTTTTGATGATGCCCACTTGTTGCCATGGATTCCGCTGGTGCTTTTAGCTCCTCTTGTTTCAGTTCAGCAGGCGCTTCGTTGGTTGAACATGTGCCAGAATGTGTCTCTGTGAGACTGAGCTAACGCCGGACAGGAGTGAAGAAACGGCTCCTGTTGCAGTTTCTGTAGCAAGCCAACTGCTGTTTGCTCTGTTTGTCTACAAAAACTCTTTCAGTTCACCCTTTGGGTGAGCTCAAAGCTTCCTCAGCCCTATCTGAAGAAAGAAAGGGAACCAGGCCTTCCCCTCCACCCTCGCTCCATCATTCCTCTGCCTGGGAAGGATCCAGCACAAAGCTGTTGTTATGCTTTTATTTTTTTCCCGTGAACCAAAGGAGGATCTTGACAAAAGTCTGCAGGCTTCATCCGAGACTCGTTCACGGCCGTTTATCGCCCTCAGAGAACAAGTGTGCGTCTGTGGGAACCAACTTTTAGAACAAAGTGTCAATAATCGACTGCTCGGAAACAAAAACAGAAAGTTATGCACCATAACTCATGTTCCCTGAAGGAAGGGAACGAGGTGCAACATATGCTATGGGAATTGCGCCCCCGCGCGATTACCTGAAGGAATACATTCACGCCTTTACGGCAGGGGCGTCAGCGTTGCGCCAGAGGCCCCGCCCTCTGGGTACTTAAGCCGCTGACGCCCATTCATCATTCTCCAAAATGCACTTCACCGAGCTTTCAGCATTGAAAAGGGCCAGATATGTTGCACCTCGTTCCCTTCCTTCAGGGAACATGAGTTATGGTGCATAACTTTCAGTTCCCTTTCAGTCAT
>JBBPBX010037326.1:9567-30983 GCA_038048925.1 Garcialebias charrua | reverse complement strand
ATGTATTCTGTTTGAGGGGTTGTTTTGTACAGTTCTGAGACAGTTTGGTTGCACTAACTGTACTAAATGTTTAACTGTGCTCTAATGTGCATTGCCCTACTGACCAGTACAGTTTATTAAACTGGTATGTTTTTTCAACTTTACTATTTTTCCTATTCCTTCCGTATTTAGTATAATGTTAAATTTGCATGTCATTTAGATTTTAGCTGGATTTATCTAGTTTTGATATTGGGCTCAGTTACACACTCTATTTACAGCATAGGCTGTCACCAAATAACACACTTATTTCATATTGTGAAGTATTTCATAGAGTGTAGGTCAGAGAAACTGGGCGCTGTTCATAGGGTAAACGTGAACAGTGGTTACATATATATATATATATATATATATATATATATATATATATATACCCATTTAAACATTAAATACTTTAATTTTGAAATGTATAGGTTGAAAATATTTTGAATAATCATTTTCTGATTTTATTTATGTATATTCAACAACACCCATTCCTACTGATAGCTGTTTGGAAAAATACTCAATATGCCCATCATTAGGTCACCATTGCTAACACATTAAACACAAAGCCTATTGTTAAAAGTACTTGGTACCGAGTACTTTTTATGTAGTAAAGTTTGTAATTATAGTTAAATAAAATAGTAATTTGACTTGTATTGCTATAATTATTAAAATAATTCTAATAATGTTAAGAGTATTCTACTTAGGTAACAGTTAAGTCTTTCAATACTCATTTTACCTCTGATGAGAGGGTGATGGGTCGAATATTATGGAAGGTGCAGTATCTGTGGAGACAAAAAGTAGCATTAGCAAACATAAACTTAGCCATTAGCCATACTTTCTGTTGTCAAGTCTGAAGGCGGGCAACGAGATCGGCGGGGAAACAAAACTCGACACTACACCTGTTAGGAGAAACATCTTCGGCTACATCATAGTCTAAAAGTATTTAGCCTTGTCGGGCAGTAAACAATAACTAAAATAAAACCACAAAGGAGTTCAATAGATACAACTGAGTACATATGCTGAGATTTTTTATTTACTGATATTTCTTTATGCCAAAAATGTACACATTTGAGCAGGAGGAACACTTTCTGTTGTCAAGTCCGAGGGCGGGGAACGAGATCAGCAGGGTAACAAAACTCGACACTACACCGGATGTAGTTAGCTTATAGCTTCGCACTCGAAGAAAAGACTTTAACACCACTTACGCACAGTTTTCAACACAAAAAAAGTAACGATCACAGATCAGAGGTCTGGTTTCTCTAGAGCTGACCAACGCTTACTTTAACTTTCGAGAGAAAAAAAATTTCAACGGAACGCAGCGTTTTGCGCATGCGTCCGGCCGGTGTTGTGTCGAAATATGTTTCCCCGGCAAGGTTGGTTCTCAAAACGGTTTCCTTTCGTTTTCCTCCTAACCATGGTTGTTTAACAACAAGCATTTTAATTAAGTGCTAAAAGAAAAATATATCGATCTTTTTAGACCGTTATAGCAGGAGAAACATCTTCTGATGGCTACATCATAGTCTAAAAGTATTTAGCCTTGTCGGGCAGTAAACAATAACTAAAATAAAACCACAAAGGAGTTCAATAGATACAACTGAGTACATATGCTGAGATTTTTTTATTTACTGATGTTTCTTTATGCCAAAAATGTACACATTTGAGCAGGAGGAACACTTTCTGTTGTCAAGTCTGAGGGCGGGGAACGAGATCAGCAGGGTAACAAAACTCGACACTACACCGGATGTAGTTAGCTTATAGCTTTGCACTCGAAGAAAAGACTTTAACACCACTTACGCACAGTTTTCAACACAAAAAAAGTATCGATTAACTCTGACAACTCTGATTGTACACTTCAACACCACTTATGCACAGTTTTAAACTAAAAAAAGTAAAGATTAAATCGGACAACTCTGATTTTCTGCAGTTAGCGTAGGCTAAATTTTTAAAGTTTCTACCGTGTACCGTTGACTTATATTACATAAAACATACAGTTAAGTCTTGTGAACCATCAAATACGTCAACATTTACATTATTGGCACTAAACAAATTGTATTAAATGGAAGTTTTGCTTACATTCGATGCAGAGGATCCGTGTTTTCACCTGCCTTCAGAATGGAAGTCCTGTCCAGTTTGAGCGCGGCTGCGCGAGGTAACCGACCTTCCTGCGCATGCGCACATTGCGATGTATGGCCAAAATATTAGGGTACAATTTCTGCTATTTGTTATGCTGGAATTGTTACAGTCCAAAATTAGGTAGTGTCGATAGGATTTACCCATTATATTTTAATTTAATTGATGCCTAATATATTAAGGTAGTTTAAAATAATTTGCATGGGTAGTATTTACAGCACTCAAAAATCCTTTATTACAGTGAAGAAGTCACCAGTGAAATCATCAGAATCTTTCAGTTTTTGAAAACGATTCATCCAGTACTGTGCATGGTGTTTTCTTAGGAAAGCCCACCAGCTTTCTATGCGCTGGTTGTGAGTACTAGATCCCAATATAAAGCAATTTCTTGCATAGTTGTCATTGTGACTGTGGCACAAAAATCTTTGCATTTCTTCCATTGTTACATTTTCTGTCCCCATGTCTGTGCGGATTCTGGAGGCTGTTCCCCCTCTTTGCTCAACCTCTGAAATAAAATATCCAGCAATAACTTTTGGGTTATTATTGGTGGAGTATGCATGAAGCCAAATACAGTATTTTCTGGTGTATAGGTCGCATTGTCCAATTATCACCAATAGATTGGAAAAATCCCTAGATAGGTCGTACTGGTGTATAGGTGGCACCTACGTTTAGCTCTGCTGCAAATGTCTGCCACAGGAGTGCACAGCAAGGCTTTTAAGAAGATTAACACTTAAAAACAATTATTTGTTTGATAAAAATTATAGCAAGTATATGTCTGGGCTGAACTTTTCCTTAATAAATGAACGTAATCGTGAAATGAGCTGGATTTAAAAATTTGTTTCACCGAAAGTGATAACAAGCCATATATAGGTCGCACCTGAGTATAGGTCGCAGGCCTTGAAAAAAACATAAAAAGGTGCGACCTATACACTGGAAAATACGGTAACCACTCTGGAAAATCCATCCACTGCACCATTTATACAAATTCCATATGGCTTGAGCTTATCATAAGAATCCACATGCCAAACAAAGTTGGGGCATGGATTGTAGTAGAGTCGACGTCTGATGCGATTACGTTGTCTTAGTTCCACACCTTCAGGATCTAGAATTTTCAGTAAATGTCTTATAGTATTTTAAGTAACAACAAGTCCTTCCTGGATGCACCTTAGGTGTTGTAATTTGTATCCTTGAAGTTGTCCATACGTTTGAAGCTGTTCCATAAGAAACAATGAAACATCAAGAGGAACTATGAAAGCAACAAGCTGCTTTTCTTCGTTCACGTTCGGATGACGTTGTTTCAAGCGCGTTAACGTTAGACGTGTTGCTGCTGCAGATCCAGTCTTCGTGGAACAACGTCCACACACAGCTTTGGATGTGCGCTCGTCTTTTAACAAGAAAGCCATAACGTTCCCAAACAGGAGACCGCAACAACAAGCTAGGCTGCTAAGTGCTGCGCGTGCTGCAAGATAATAGCGCCGTGCTGAAAAGCGCCCAGGAAATTTAGTTCCGCGTCGCACATGTTCTCCCGTTAATAACATTTAGTAAGTGAAAAAATAACCGAAACGGTACGCAGGTGGACCGAACCGAACGTGCCGTACCGAAACGGTTCGGTACATCCACGTGTACCTTTACATGCCTAGTATTTTGGGGTTTAAAAGCCACTGGAACGTCATGTTTAAAAAAATAAACGTCTCACTTTCTTTGCAGCTCCCGCAACATACAGAACGACCACAGGTCTGGGTCTGGGTTCCTTCTTTTCACCTGATGGCTGGCTGGAGTCCTGTTTGGGTTTCTTTCAGGAAGGCCCAGTTAGGATATCCACATTGCTCTGTCTTGTGTGGGATTTCTCCTTCTGCCTGGCTCCTGAGTTACTCCTAATCCCTAACTGCTCCCCTGGCTCTTACACAGTTGCCTGCTGCTCCACCTGGGTGTATCTCACATGTGATGAGTTAAATACAGAGAACTTTTTTCATCATTGTATAAAAATATAC
The DNA here is from genome assembly GCA_038048925.1 of Garcialebias charrua. NCBI lineage: Eukaryota > Metazoa > Chordata > Actinopteri > Cyprinodontiformes > Rivulidae > Garcialebias > Garcialebias charrua. Next base: position 26,844 of record JBBPBX010037326.1, on the reverse strand, counting down.
AATGATGATGACAACACATGGCACTTTCTTTTTCTTATTCTAAAGTGTCCTCTGGACCAACATAAGAATCTGGAAATAGTTGTGCGTCTTGTTAAGAAAACTTTATTTAAATGGATACATCAACCAACAAACACACTGATAAATAGAAAGCACGTCTGAACAGTACTGTATACCCTCTGATGCAGCAGTGAGTGCTTTTTATTTTAATTAAGAACAGGCTTTACATTGTCTCTGCAGAGCACATGATTCAGGAGGGACACTTGCAGCAGTATTGCAAACTCTGCCAGTAAACACCACAGAGCAGTTTCCATGGGAGAGCCAGAGGGGGTCCAGTGGGTCTCTGTGTTTATGGTTCTGAGGTTCACCAACAGATGGCGTGTGCTTCAAACTGGGCTGAAAACCACAAGTCTGTTTGAGACCAGTGTAAGGACTGTGCCCATGTTTTTCTGTTGAACCCCTCCCCCCAGCGGGGCCCCAGGTGCCCATCCTGTGGAGTGGACAGCAGGCTCTCTGTCAGAAAGCAACGCCCCTGTTGCTCTGCTCTCATCAGCACCACCCTCATCTCCACCCTCACAAGTCAGACAAACTCATACACACAACACAGGAAGTCGTGTGAGATCCTTTCAAAGAAGAACAAATCAAATCAGGGCCAAAAATTGAGTTAATTGTCTTCTGCTTCAGAGACAGAGGGGTCAGTACATTTAATAACTCCTAACAAACATAAACTGGGTATTCAACGTGTATGTCAACAATATATGCAATTTATTTATTTAATTTTTTTACTGAAATGTTAGTCTCTTAATGCTGTGAGTCACAGGTGAAATATGGGATAGTTAATGGGTTTTCTGTGGAAATGCTACATACAATTAATATATTTCATTTTGTAGATACCTCTTTGGACAAACTGAAGGTCCAACAGCAAGGATGAGCAAAAAACTAAGATCAAAGAAGACTTTCTTGTCTTAAAGCAGCTGTAATCTTCAAAAATTCTTATCAGCTCATGCAAATCTACTTTACGCCAATGTTGTTTACATGTTACATGGTTATTTCTGCCTGAATATGATTTATTAGTACTGTAGTTGGTCATGTCTTCTCAACTCACATTTTATTTCTACAAACAGAGCTCGTTCAAGGATCTTCAGCAAGTAAGATGATAATTGTTCAGATTGTTTCCACAGAATCCTGATTCGAAAATGGCTCAACTCTTCCTTTAAAACAAAAACGACACAATTTTGGTCTGTGCGGCAATAGTAAATAAAAAGTAAACTCAACTCAACTTTATTTTGGTAAATTAAAAACATTACAAACAAAAGGAAAACAATATAAAATGGTAAATCAATCATTTACCAAAAAAGGAATAGGCTGAAGCCAGGGCTTATACTTGCCTACCCTATTCATAGACTCAGCAGTCTACATAATGACAGATATCTGTCCACATACAGTATATACATAAGTGCACATACAAACATTTACTGTATATTTAAATACGCATGTATACATACTCACATTACATACATACATGGTTACATAATACATATGCATCTACATAACATCTCCATAAGCTTTTATAATTTTACATTTTAAGGCTCTCACCAAAAAAGCACATAATTTGAGATCATCATTCAGTTCATTCCACAGTTTCACACCAATAACTGAAATACATCTAGATTTTAATTTACTTTACTCGTTAGCTTGTTCAAATATTAACAAACCTTGTAAATTATATTTACTCTCTCTTAACTTAAATAAGTTCTGAATTCCAGAGGGAAGACTTTGATTCCGTGCTTTATACCTGTACATTATTTCCAGTATTTTTATATAAACAATGTCATTAAATTTTGAAGTATTATTTTGAATAAAAAGTTTATTAGTTGGTTCACAATATCCCACTTTATTAATAAGCCTAATTGCTTTTTTTGTAACTTTATTAATACGTCAATAGTAGTTTTATTTGCATTTCCCCATATTTCTGAGCAATATGTCAAGTAGGGCATAATCAAGGAAGAGTATATAATATGCAAATCTTTTACATTTATTAAATCTTTTATTTTAAACAATATTCCAATAGTTTTTGCAATTTTATTTCTAATATATTCAATATGAGGTTTGCTATCCAGAAATGTTGTCTCATAAACTCTGTCGATTTCAACTCCATTTACATGTAACTTTACATTATTGTAAATCCATGATGCACATCATGATGGTTTGTAGTTTTTCTTGGCTTCAGAGTTTAGATACATGTTGAGTGCAGCTCTTTTTTTACGTGTTAGAAACAATCACACACTCACTAATGTGTTTTACATTGTTTGGGGAAAAGCGTGTAAAACAATCGCAAAGCCTATTTTTGTATTACAGAAAAGAGCTGTAAGAAGAAAGCATTACTGTCATCCATCAAGCACATTATTTTATCAACTGCAGTTATTGAAGTTCCATGATTTGGTAGACTATAATATTTTATCAGTTATATATAGGGCTCAGAATAATGCATTACCTTTAAATATCCAAATGCATTTTGTCAAAAGACAAAGTTGTTATAATCTTAAGGGGACAGACATATTTGCAAAACCACAATTCAGAACTACAGTTTGAAGGGACGGCCTCAATCCAGGGAATTGGATTATGGAATGGCTTGGAGAATGTTAAAAATGCCAAGTCAATGTTTACATTTAAGAAAATGATAAAAACTAAATTGCTAAAAAAAATAAAAAATGAAGTAGCGTAATGTGTATTGTATTACCGGTAGTTAGAAAATTAGATAGTTTTTCATTTCGTTCTGTTACTGGAAGATTATTTTTGTTTGAATTGATTGTTTGAAGAAAGGGGCAGATATAATAAGATTTTTCCATCTTTCTGCTACCTTTCATTTTTTTTACATTTTGTACGTTATCATTTATGGGACTGTTTTGTATTGTGTTTTTTTGTAAAAAGAAATGAACAAATTTAATAAACATAAACATTTAAAAAATGTTGTTGAGAGGGCTCCAATTGCCCCCCCCCCCTTCCTCTTATTACCAAGAGAGCTTCACTTTTATTTATACTTATTGTTTTATTGAAGTTTGTATGTAGGTGTTCAACAGTTTCTGCTTTTTTAAATTTTAACAGCTTTAGCTTTTCAAACAGGCTTTTATTTTGTAGAAGTGCACCGGAAGTGAGCTTGCTCCCCACCGTCTAACTTGCCAGCCGTGCAGCCCAGCAGCAGGCTGGATGACTGGGAGTGACGCAGGGCAGAAGGAAATAAATAAATAAATAAAGCAGGGTGTTTAATGGGACCAGGAGATGCTGTAAAAGACCTGGGCCTGATTTATTTCGCAGGTTCGAGTCCGATGCACGAGCAGGGCAGGAGACTCAGCTGCACGCGCGCTTTGTGACACCCCCAGCTAATAATAAGGGAGCATCGCCTCCTCATCCTTGGGGCGGATCAGTTTGGACACATTCAGGTAGGCTTCATCCTCCCTTGATGCGGATGCTGCGTGTCCATGACCGATGAACTGAATTCACGTGAGATCATCATCAGATGAACTCATTTTGTCTGCTGGTGTAAAGATCTCTGCTCCAGCAGTCACGACTCATTCCTACTATGTGTCTAATGAATCAGACTTTGTCCTCTTTAGGTGCTCCCTGCTGTGTGTGCACATGGAAAAGCAGCCTCGTTTTCTCCTCTGAGCATCCATTTGAGAGGACATCTGCACCTCCTCCCCACCTCCTCTCCGTCACTCCGATCAAACCTCCACCATGAATTACCTGCGTCGACGACTGTCTGACAGTAACTTCATGACCAACCTGCCCAATGGACACATGTCGGAGCAGCAGCCGCCGCAGCAGAGCCCTGCGGTGTCTCCCAGCCACCAGCAGCAGCATCATCAGCAGCAGCAGCAGCAGTCTGCAGGTGGGGGCTCCAGTTTCTTCTCATCCCTGTCCAACGCTGTCAAGCAGACCACAGCTGCTGCAGCTGCAACCCTGTCCGAGGCGGCGGACCGGGCAGTGTCCAGCCACGCCAAGACCCTTCTGGTCATCGACGACCAGCAGACCGACTGGTAAGAGCCACGCGCGTGCATGGCTGTGTCTAGACAGCAAGAGAGCTGTTCATTAGCAAGGACCACGCCACAAAACACAAGTTTAAGTTTTTTATTGATGAAAAGATGAGGGATGAAGGGATGAGGGAAAAAATGCGATGTATAAAGATGATAGGAAGGGATGTAGGGATGGAGGGATGAGGGGATGAAGGGATGAATGAATGTAGGAGAGGATGAAAGTAGGGATGACTAGATGAATGGGATATGGAAGTAGGGATGATAGGAAGGGATGGAGGGATGAAGGGATGAATGAATGTAGGAGAGGATGGAAGTAGGGATGAGTAGATGAAGGGGATATGAAAGTAGGGATGATAGGAAGGGATGGAGGGATGAAGGGATGAATGAATGTAGGAGAGGATGGAAGTAGGGATGAGTAGATGAAGGGGATATGGAAGTAGGGATGATATGGAAGGGATGGAGGGATGAAGGGATGAATTAATGTAGGAGAGGATGGAAGTAGGGATGAGTAGATGAAGGGGATATGGAAGTAGGGATGATATGGAAGGGATGGAGGGATGAAGGGATGAATTAATGTAGGAGAGGATGGAAGTAGGGATGAGTAGATGAAGGGGATATGGAAGTAGGGATGATATGGAAGGGATGGAGGGATGAAGGGATGAATTAATGTAGGAGAGGATGGAAGTAGGGATGAGTAGATGAAGGGGATATGGAAGTAGGGATGATATGGAAGGGATGGAGGGATGAAGGGATGAATTAATGTAGGAGAGGATGGAAGTAGGGATGAGTAGATGAAGGGGATATGGAAGTAGGGATGATATGGAAGGGATGGAGGGATGAAGGGATGAATTAATGTAGGAGAGGATGGAAGTAGGGATGAGTAGATGAAGGGGATATGGAAGTAGGGATGATATGGAAGGGATGGAGGGATGAAGGGATGAATTAATGTAGGAGAGGATGGAGGTAGGGATGAGTAGATGAAGGGGATATGGAAGTAGGGATGATATGGAAGGGATGGAGGGATGAAGGGATGAATTAATGTAGGAGAGGATGGAAGTAGGGATGAGTAGATGAAGGGGATATGGAAGTAGGGATGATATGGAAGGGATGGAGGGATGAAGGGATGAATAATGTAGGAGAGGATGGAAGTAGGGATGAGTAGATGAAGGGGATATGGAAGTAGGGATGATATGGAAGGGATGGAGGGATGAAGGGATGAATTAATGTAGGAGAGGATGGAAGTAGGGATGAGTAGATGAAGGGGATATGGAAGTAGGGATGATATGGAAGGGATGGAGGGATGAAGGGATGAATTAATGTAGGAGAGGATGGAAGTAGGGATGAGTAGATGAAGGGGATATGGAAGTAGGGATGATATGGAAGGGATGGAGGGATGAAGGGATGAATTAATGTAGGAGAGGATGGAAGTAGGGATGAGTAGATGAAGGGGATATGGAAGTAGGGATGATATGGAAGGGATGGAGGGATGAAGGGATGAATTAATGTAGGAGAGGATGGAAGTAGGGATGAGTAGATGAAGGGGATATGGAAGTAGGGATGATATGGAAGGGATGGAGGGATGAAGGGATGAATTAATGTAGGAGAGGATGGAAGTAGGGATGAGTAGATGAAGGGGATATGGAAGTAGGGATGATATGGAAGGGATGGAGGGATGAAGGGATGAATAATGTAGGAGAGGATGGAAGTAGGGATGAGTAGATGAAGGGAATATGGAAGTAGGGATGAAGGGATGAAAGGGGAAAGGGAAGTAGGGATGAGGGGATGAAGGGATGAAAGGGGAAAGGGAAGTAGGTATGAGGGGATGAAGGGATGAAATAATGTAGGAGAGGATGGAAGTAGGGATGAGTAGATGAAGGGAATATGGAAGTAGGGATGAAGGAATGAAAGGGGAAAGGGAAGTAGGATGAGGGGATGAAGGGATGAGTGGAGCTGAAGGAGGTTGTCCGAGGAGAGTGCTGAAGGGCTTGGGATGAGAAGACTCTTGCGTGGGGTTTGGCCTTCGGGAACGTTTCACTTGTTTTCCTTCCCGAGCCCGACGATGAACCCCCCCGGACGGAAACCTGAGCAAGAGAAAGCAAAGCGTGGTTATGGACGAAGAGTAAACATGGAAGAAGGGAGAGGGGGGATTGGGGTTGACAAAACGTAACGAACTGAGATGAGATGAATAGGTGAACGAGGTATAAGTAGGTTGCGTGAGATAATTGGAGGCGTGATTTGGGCGTGGCCCTGCTCCCGAACCTAAGTTAAGTTATTAACTCCATCAGTGGAGTGGCACCCAGAAGGTCGTATTCAGGTGATGCCCTCAAGGTGCAGCATGTGGGCTGATGGTGCCAAGGCAACGGCGCAACATGTAAACATGCAGGACATTTTATTTCCCCACATGTGTCATGTACAGGTGAAAAACAAAGGATGGAGGCCTTTTTTTGTTGAATAGGCTGATGGTACCAACCATAATGCATAAGTCTGTGAAGGACTAATGTGCAGATTTTTTTTGTCAAGCAGCAGCATTTTTTTTAACCTCCATAGGCGTGAATACAAAAATAACTCAGTTATTATCACATCTGAGCTCCAGATGCTGAGGCTGCATGCACATGTTAAAAGAGATTCCAACAGGAGGTTGGCTTGAAACACAGCAGGCCGAGGAAGTCCATGGGGGACGAATAAAGAAACTGGTCCAGATGACATGATTTAACCTTTTTGTTGTTGTTGGTGATTGAGCCTACAACCCTTATTCATCAATATTCACCAGCTGGATCAACTGCTCAGAGCCCCCAGGCCAGCAGGGCCCTCAAGACTACTATACTGGTAGTTGTCATCTTAATGAAAGTTACAAACTTATATTTTATGTTAACAAATAAATTATTTATACCAATGTATTGATCTTTGCTGATCTAAAAGTAATTGATCATTTTCTGTAGATAACTAAATACAATACATTAAAGTTAGCCCCACCCCCTGATTCCTGCAAGCCTTTTCTCAGAAACTGGCATTCAGTCTGTTTTAGGAATTAAAGGCAGTCGTTGCAAAGTCATGAAGACCAGTACAAAAATATTAGGAAGTAATAAAAAGCAATCTATGTTTTTCTCATATTGATGCTTAATATGTTCTTAAATTAAACAATTGTATGCAAAATTTGTGAACGACTTCCAACAAGCATGAAGCAGCCAACGTGATTGAAAATAGGTCACGAAAAGGGAAATTCATGGAAGAGCTGCTAAGAATTGAAACCATTAGACAGTTTTGAAGTATTATATTAAAACTCAAATTTGTTCACTAGATAAAAGCACTTTGTTTACACTGAGCGCATATCTATCTATCTATCTATCTATCTATCTATCTATCTATCTATCTATCTATCTATCTATCTATCTATCTATCTATCTATCTATCTATCTATCTATCTATCTATCTATCTATCTATCTATCTATCTATCTATCTATCTATCTATCTATCTATCTATCTATCTATCTATCTATCTATCTATCTATCTATCTATCTATCTATCTATCTATCTATCTATCTATCTATCTATCTATCTATCTATCTATCTATCTATCTATCTATCTATCTATCTATCTATCTATCTATCTATCTATCTATCTATCTATCTATCTATCTATCTATCTATCTATCTATCTATCTATCTATCTATCTATCTATCTATCTATCTATCTATCTATCTATCTATCTATCTATCTATCTATCTATCTATCTATCTATCTATCTATCTATCTATCTATCTATCTATCTATCTATCTATCTATCTATCTATCTATCTATCTATCTATCTATCTATCTATCTATCTATCTATCTATCTATCTATCTTCGTAGATTAGGCGGTCAGTTGCGTCCAGTTCATTGAGGTTCAGCGCTTTCAGATCTTGTTGAATCGTTTGCGCCCAGGTCTTTTTTGGACGGCCTTTGGGACTGGTGCCAGGTACTTCAAGGTTTGCAATACTGTAGCAAGTATAGCACTGTTTTCACTTCGCTTAACATGACCGAACCACCGCAAACGGTGTTGCCAGCATGCATCCTTAATCGCACATAAGCCAGCTCGACGCAGGATTTCAGTCGATTGGATGTGATCTTTAAGACTAATGCGTTGCATCCATTGGAGCATTTTCATGTCGGTTCGGTGAAGTTGCTGTTTGAGTTTTGTTGTCATTGGCCATGTTTCTGCACCATACAACAGCACGGGACGTTTCACTGAGCCATAGAGTCTTGAACGTAGGAGTAGTGGGATGTCGCGCCGCATCAGTATAGAAGCGAGTAGATGCCATTTATTCCACGCCACACGTATACGTGCCCGAACGGCAGCTGAGCGCATACCTGCATTTCAGAATTACATGCAGCAGTAAATCTGCAAAACTAATGGAGTAAACTCTTTCAGTCTGCACCATTTGATTCAACTGTTGTCTCACCACATTAAACTTGTTGTGTTAAAATCACTATTCACAAATGACATGGACATTATAAACTGATGTTAGTGGTGATGCAGTGGTGAAACGACAACTGGATGAACTAAAATGGACTCCAAAAAACAAAATTCAACTTAGGGCTCATCACAACTTCATCAGTACCCTGCAAGTTATTATTATTATTTTTAATCAAAGGTTCTTGCAGCTTGGAGGATGTGAGCACCAAGAAAGTTCTCAGTTTGATTTCAAAATGTTCTGCTGCTGGAACAAAGATTAATTGCATCCGTGGTCGGTTTTATGGGATAAATAGCCTCGATTTGACAGCTGGACTCACCTTCTTGTTCCATATTCAGGGTGAAGGTCTTTCGAGGGAAGAAGGTTCACGGTGACTTTGACATCAAGGTAGAACAGGTAGGTTTTAAACACTTCATTGTGCTTTGTAACGAGATATTGCTCATGTTTATTTCTAAAAGGTTGTAGAAATTATTAATAACCATACAGCCTGAGCCCCTTTAAAGAAATCAGTGAGTCGTCTCTGAGACTTTCATGCTCTGGAGCAGTTAGGTTTTATTTCATAAGACATCATGATTGAATAATACATTAGATTTATTTATCCTAAAACAATAATAGACCTTAACTATGGTTTATTTTCCTTTTATCAGATGAATGCATCAACGTCATTAATGAGCTGGTCATTATTTACAGTAACAGCAGAGGCTTTCTTCTCAGAGCGTTCAGAATAATAAATGTCAGTAAATTGCTCTCCCGTGAAACATAAACAGTTTTTATTTTTTTTTATTTTATTTTTTTATGATTGATGCAAACTTTTTGCAACCCTATGATAAATCATGTGTTTATGCAGCCTGGTAACTGACCCGAAGTCATTAATCTGACATGAATTATTCATTATTTGGACTACTTATTGATCCAGTTTTAGACACTAACTATTCATAGCATATCTAGAGCAGAGGGAGCACCGAAAAATACAAAATCTATTTTATTTTTTAAATCCTTTTCATTACTGTCTCGTCTTCATGGGGCTTTAACTCATTATTATTGGACAACAATGTGTTTGCCTGTTTGTTTGTTTGTCTGTGTTTGTGTCTGTCTTTTACTGAACTGGCTCATGAACCGCTGAACACACTTTAATGAAACTTGCAGAAAGTAATCAATGGATCTACATTTATAATCAATAAGCTTTTGGCGTCAACCTGATTAAAGATGGTCGCCACAGCCAACTGAACAAAAACAAAAAACAAAAAAAAAAAGCTCATAAATGAGCATAGTTGAGTCAGATTTATAGATTTTGACCTTATTTGACATGGGAGTAGCTGAGACTGATCTTCAACAATTAAAACAGATTGCACACGACTTTCATTAAAATATTTGCCATTAACACTTGAAGTAAACTTTTCCTATTTTTTTATTAACCAATGGATGGATTTTACTTTTAATGAAACATTCAGGAAATAATTATTGTACAACTGATTAACATTTAAAGTCTACCCAATTCAAGATGGCCTCCAAAGCTAGTCAGCATTCAATAGTCAGACAACAATAAAATAGCTATAACTTTGTCAGTTATATAAAAAAAATATTAAGCTATAATTGAATATGGTGTTAATGGAGACTCCTTCACTCTGAGTGTGACTTCTCACAATAATGCATAAGATTGTTATTACATTTTTAAGCTGTGACCAAAACAGCTAAACCTTTGTCATGTTTTCCATTAAAATGATCTGAAACCTTGACATGAAAAGGTGATGGACAATATGCATTCCTTTAAGAAGTTCAAGGCATTTTTATGTTCTTTTACAGATTTCAACAAAGAAACACAATTCAGTGACAGATTCAGGATCTTGTAATTATCTACATGCTGACAGATGTAGAAATAGTCATTCATACCAGTGCAGTTATAGTGTGTATGTATGACAGAGCTTTAGGGCCATGCTAAAATAATAATAATTTCCAAAAATATTATATTGCCACACTAAGAATTTTTTTAAAATCCATAAAATTACGAGAATAAAGTCGTATGATACTTTTTTTTACAGCTCTCGTTTATTATATACATTTTTTTCACAAGTGAAATCCACAACATGACCTGTCAAGCAATCCAGTAGGCGTGTCAGCAAATGACCAATTCGAAGCTAAATGCTCCTTACCTGCAGAGCTGCTGCAGTCCATCAGAGCTACCACCTTACTGTAAGCAGGTTCAATGTCCTGATACTGATAATAATCTGATGCTGATATGCTGACAGATTAACTATCTCCTTATTTATAAAACTGTTATGTACCCCACGGTTTTAAAAATATGTTTAAAACAACATTCTAAGCTGACTGCACCCTCCTGTATTTTTTCAGTCTTCTAATCAAGCTTAGAGAGTCAGAGTCAGAGAGTCTTTATTGTCATTTGCACCACATGTGGTACATGTGATGAAAACGGGATTATGTACACGGGGTCCCAGTTACATTCAGCAACAAATGCAAGAGAAAAACAGTGATAACACCTAGGATTAACTAAGAGAAACATCAACTTAATTAGGCAGCACAGGTGTTCACCTGCAGGTCCTGCCTTTATATTTCTCAGGCAGTGCTTTGAGCAGTGTGGAGACTTGCTGGGAGCAAGTGTGGAGCCTTGACACAAGATTTGGCTTGTGGATCAAGAAAAGGCTGGTGTAGGAAAGAGCACCAGAAGTCAGCTGAGGTTCGTATGAACATGCTGAGGATACACTTAAGGTAACAAACCGAGTGTTGGATGACAACTGTAGAGCTGTGTGGTGTACTGACTCAGGGAGATCTCCACCCTCCCTGCTTGTTGGTGAGTTTACTCCAGGGGGAGTCATAGTTGAGCTGTTTGAGCTCTTGAAGTGACTCTGACTGTTTTGAAGTAGAGTTCTGTGTAGGCTGAGGCACCTTAAGTGCTGGCTGAAACTTAGGTCTAGAGTCTAGACAGGGGTCAACAGTGAGGGGACTGTTACTTTTCTTTCTCTTTGTCATTTTTGTTGTACTTTTGACTGTGTGAGTGTTGGTAGTCCAATTTTCGTATTTTGTTTGTTTAGGGACTTTTTGGTAAAGTAGATCATTGCCTGGGGAGCCACGACAGCCCTGTACAGGGTTGGGTCTGCCTGGGTGGCGTTTTGTTCTTTTTGGCCAAACTCACCAGTCCTCCATTCGTTTGAACTTTTTCTTCTTTAATTTTCTTTTTCTGTTGATGCTGAACCAGGAGAAGACGCTCTGGGCCAGGTGGGAGAAGCCAGGGAGGACCTTGCCGGCTTGGAAGCGCTTACTTTTAGTTAAATAAAGTTTTTGTTAAAACTTCTTCTGTGTCCAGTGTCCAATGAATATGTTTTGGCTGTTTCCAGTCGTAACAAAAACCAGTACCGAAGTACAACTTAACAAGATGCTCAACATTCTTCATTTTACCACAGTTAAAATGTGGTACACCCTGCTTTATGTGTAGGAGTTCAGATAATATTACGACTCATTTAGCTTCAGATTGGTCATTTGCTGACACGCCTACTGGATTGATTGACAGGTCCCGTCATGGATCCGACTCGTAGAAAAGAATAAATAAAGGAGAGCTGCAAAAATAAAAAAGTCTTGTACAACTTTATTCTCGTAATTCTATGGCTTTTAATTTTCTTTCTTAGTGTGGCCCTAAAGTTCTATCATATGTATGAGAGCTTGACCATGATGTCGTCCTTTTCAGGCAGAATTCTCTGAAATCAACCTGGTGGCTAACTCCTTGGGCACTTACAGCGTGAACATTGATGCCATCAGGAATGGACATAAGGTTACTAAGTAAGTGGCTTTCTGTTAAGAATCACTGCATTGCTGCAAATCTGAAGTCCTAAAATTCATCTGTGTTTTTAAAGTTACTAAACGATAACCAAAAAGTCTTTCTAACCATGCAGTTTAACATTTTGCTTGTGTCTGCACCAGATCCTTCAGGCCAGACTTTGTGCTGATTAGACAGCATGCATTCAGCATGGACAAGAACGGAGACCATCGGAACATGGTGATTGGTCTGCAGTACGCTGGAGTGCCAAGTGTCAACTCTCTGCACTCTGTCTATAATTTCTGTGACAAACCATGGGTCGTAAGTAGTATTTAATGACTAAACACTAGAAATACTGCAAGGCTGATTACAGAATGGGATCGCAACTATACAGAGTATAGCATCTTATGGACGATGTTTGCTTCAGTTTGCTCAGATGTCAAGACTCAACAAGCAGCTGGGCCCAGAGGAGTTCCCTCTGATTGAGCAGGTGTACTATCCAAATCACAAAGAAATGGTGAGTTCTTTGCAATCTGATTGTTGGACTGCGGTGTCAATACAGTTAGTGCTGCAGTAGAGCATTTATCACAACCCTGCAGTCTCTGGCTATCAACAATAGGTCTTCAGCAAGCTGGGCTCTCTGTGCTTGCCCGAAACTCATTAAATATTTAGTGTTTCAATCTTTAGAGAGCAGAGATGTTTTTCACCTACAATAAAATCAGTGCATGTTTTAACATTTCTTTTCCAGACCACTTCCCCTCATTTCCCTGTTGTTGTAAAAATGGGCCATGCTCACTCAGGAATGGGAAAGGTAGATTGTTTACGCAACTAATACATCATTTACAAGTGCAGTATGTGTGCAACAAATACAATGGAATACATTTATTTTTGACATTTTTTTCTCACAACAGGTGAAAGTGGACAATCAATATGACTTTCAAGACATTGCTAGTGTTGTGGCACTGACCAAGACCTATGCTACGTCTGAGCCATTTATTGATGCAAAGTACGACGTCCGCATCCAGAAGATTGGTAACAATTACAAGGCTTACATGTGAGGGTTTTAGTTCTCTTCTGTTCTTAATATTTTATTCCACTAAATCCTGAACAACTTACTGGCAGCTTGTGGCAGATCAAACAACATGAAATCTTGTTGTGTTTAACAGGAGGACTTCCATATCTGGCAACTGGAAGACTAACACTGGCTCATCTATGCTTGAACAGGTGGCCATGTCAGACAAGTAAGAGCATATGGCTGTCTTCCATATACATACTGTATTTGTATTATTAGATGTCTCACTGTGGTATGATATGTGGATTTACCATTTTGTTGCAGGTATAAAATGTGGGTGGATTCATGTGCAGACATCTTTGGAGGATTAGACATCTGTGCTGTGGAAGCACTGCACGGTAAAGACGGCAAGGATTACATTATAGAGGTAAAACAGGACTATCAGATATTGATGAATATGTGATCATGAGGGAAATCCATCAACTTGATCAAGTTATTGTGTTTCAGGTGGACGACTGCTCAATGCCATTTATTGGGGATCAGCAGGATGAGGATCGTATTCAGATTGCAGAACTAGTTGTTTCTCAGATGAACCAGACTGTTCCACGCACTCCAAGTTCTTCCGCAGTCCGTGCCTCTGCAGGACAGCCAGCACAGGTGATTAAACTGCAAAAAGTTCTTTAGCAAGCCCTGTCCTTTTGGTTTTTTACTTGTTGTGATTGTAGACAATGTGCAGCTAAAATACTCATTCTCTAAGGATTATATTATTTTACATTTTTGACTAGGTTTCACATAGTACCTTTCACAAAAAGGTATTGAAACAGTCACCACTCTGAAATGTCTGTAAAATTAATGCAGTTTAAAAAAAAGTAATCGAACTGTGCAATGCTTATCATGGCCAGCAGGGTGGAGACTTTTAATTCAGGTAAAACAGGAAGTCTGGTTGTAAAGAAATATGTGGGCTCTTTCATAAAACATTTCTATGAAATGGTCACACAGACAGTCCATCTTGATTCTTCCTCCGGTCGGCCATGTTCTGCAAAGGTGGAAGCTTTCAGAAATGAAGTGAGCTGTGTGGAACCAAAAAGAGGCGTGGAGGAGAACTCAGCTGCGTTGACTCGGAGCACAGCACATTAAATGTGTGACGGATGTCATCCATGTATGATTTTCCAAACTTGACAAATAACTCAGTTTAACCATTCTCTTTGTGGTTAACTATCTTTTAAACTAAATGCAAAGTACCTGTGCGTCGTCATTCATCTTCCCTCAGTATTAAATTTGTTTTTTGTTGTTCAATCCTGCTGGTTAATTTTGCACTAAAAATCTTTTTGTTCATCTGTATAATAGCCTATCTTTATTGATTTTTTTTTTAGGCTATTCGTTTTGTTTGTTAAAATCCATGTGGTGAAACAAGAAATTTTATATCTTCCTTTCTTTGAAATATGGTTTTTAAAATATGTCAAACTGATTTGCTTACAAAAGTAGTAAAAGCTTAATAAAAACAATGTTGGGTTTTTGGTTTGAGCCTGTAATTGCAGTTGATTTGATTGGATCAGGTTGGGTTCGGACAGGATGGCTATGGGCTGGGTCAGATTTTTTTAGGCCCAAATGCAACTCTACAACTAGGTGATCTCACAGACCATATGTTATCACTTCTTTACATTATTTAGCCACAAAACTGGCTTATCTTATTACATGTTGACCGTTTTGAATCTATTACTGTCATGCTTTGTGGCACAAAGGTGCACCAGGGGTGGGTGGGCTACAACCCAACTGCCTCAGTCCATTTAGAAATCATACAGAGTCGGCCAAAGCCATCTAGGACTCAGCTTGAGGTGTCTTGTGAACGAGCCTCATGATAACCTTTTTTTTTTCACTTGAGCAAAGACAACAATATTTTCCTTTTGGGTTTACAGTAATTGTTTAATTTTGGTCTTTGACTTCCAGATTATTGTCTACAATCTAACAAGTGGCCTTATACTGGCTTTTATCTATAGTGCTGTTGTTTTACCACCTGTGCATTTTGCACCAAATATAATTCATGCCAAATATGATGGGGCAGGTTTTCTGCAGTGTGACAGAACCTTTTTGTGAACAATGTGTATGTTTTGTAGAGAGCGGTTTCTCCTCAGCCGGTCTCACAGCCTAAAGTCCCACAGGCTCAACAGCGTCCCTCTCCTCAGGGTAAGAACTGGACATTCTGTGAAGATATTCAGAAAAAAAATTGGATTCATAAAAAATATACAGTATATACCGGTAACCAAAAAAATAATGCATTGGTTAATTATTTTGTTATTCCTAGGCGGTCCTCAGCAAAGTCCCCCATCTCAGCAGCGTCCACAACCTCAAGGCCAACCTCCTGCTCAGGCCCAGCAGTCTGCTGCCAGTCCTGGTACTGGTGACTCCAGCTCCCAGGCTAAGGCTAACCAGGGACCTTCACCCCAACCACGACCTCCAGGTCAGGGTGCGCCTCAGCGAAGCCCAGGAAATTCCCCTCAAGCTCAAAGGCAACAGTCTGTAACCCAACAGAAACCTTCTGCTGGAGGCCAGAAAGCTTCTGGTGGGCAACCACAGCCACAGAGACCTGCCCAAATACCAAGACAGCAGTCTCAGGGAGGGTCACAGCAACAGAAGGCACCCGGTCAGCAAAGTCGTGCTGGAGCACCCACCACCCAGCAGCCAAGACCTGCTGCTCAAGGCCAAGGGGGCCCCGGAGGAAGAGCCTCTTTGCAGCAAAAGCCTCAGCTTCCTCAGAAGCCCAGTCAGGACAGCCCGGCTGGAGGCGGCTCTCCACTGAAGTAAGTTCATGATACAGTAACTGAAATGGACCGGCTTCATCTCATTTCCATTCAGTGAAATTCATAGTGACATGCATAGAAAACTTTTTGTTTACCGTTTGCCTGCTCTGAGATGTGCATGCCACATGAACAGTTTCTTTACTGACAAATGATCCACCTGAATGTGCATGGATGATTGGTTCTGACATTTGTCAAGCTTTTTGTGGTACTTTCACAAAACATTTCAGTTTGTCTGGAAATAGTGTGATGCACAAAGATAACAAGCAGAAGATGTGATAAACAGTGCAGGTTTTAAACAAAATTTTACACCATTAATAAATATATAATTTACCCAGTACACTTCTTTTATGATATGCAATATCATATGTACACAGTATATAATTGTACACTGTAAAAATTGACTGAATATTAAAGACCTTTACATGGCAATAGTCTGTAAACATTTTAAATTAGAAGTTATTTAAACTTGAAATAAAACATTGTGCTTAACTCAACAGGAGTTTGTTCAGGTGTAAACAGGTAGTTCTTTAGTGCGTTTCCAGTTGGGATGGGTTAGAAATTTATTGGAAAATGTTTAGCTCTTTATGCCATTATGTTGAGATGAAGTGTTACATTTAAAGGAAAAAGAAACAAACAAACATCACTTAAAATATAAGGGCTGTACCCCATCTATGAAGCACAGTAGTGATAGTATGGTGGTTTGGGCCATCTGTGCTGTGACATTAATGAAGAAACAACTGACTCTGAAATGATCCAGCCAACTCTAAAGGAACATGGTAGAACAGTTCATGTGTGAGAACCCAACAACAAAACTAGATATTGATCTGTTCTGTCCATAGGAATGAACTTAACCTCCAATCTGTTCTGCAGATTGATCTACTGTCACGTTTTAGCTGCAGGTTGCACTGCACGAGTGGGTAATACAATATACAGTACTGTACTGAAAGCAAAGGTTTTCATAATCATGTCACTTTATAGTTTTGAAAAAAAAATGATGCAACACTTCAACTTAGATTATGTTTAATGTAAAATGTATTCATGACATATACTCTCTGACAAAATGACAACACTCGAACAGTTCAAATTGGTAAATTTTCACAAATCTAAACTCAACGGTGCACATGATGTCATAACGTGGTGCTGGCACTGCAGAAATCCTTGTCACTGGGATGTCGTACAAAAACAGTGCCTTTATATGTGTGTGTGTGTGTGTA
>JBBPBX010037325.1:8227-27032 GCA_038048925.1 Garcialebias charrua | reverse complement strand
AGAGAGGAAAGCTCTGCAGAGAGTGGTGAAGGCTGCACAGAAGTCTGTTGGAGTCAGTCTCCCCACCATCACAGACATTTACACCTCTAGATGCAGGAAAAGAGCCACCTGTATCATGAAAGACCTCACTCATCCAGCACACTCACTCTTTGCCCCACTCCCCTCAGGACGGAGGTTGAGGAGCATCAAGTGTAGAACCACTAGACTGAGGAACAGCTTCTACCCTGAGGCTGTTAGACTCATGAATAAATAAAAATAAAATTAAAATAAACACTGCAAAATATCACATCATGCTGATGCTGATATGTTTTCTTGTTGCTGTGTTCATCTGTGTTCATCTGTGACCATCTGCTCATACAAACTCATGTTCGTGCTGCTGTTTATTCCCACTATATTAGGCTTAGTGTATTACTAGTTGATGTTTTTCTTAGTTAGTTCTCGATGTTATTACTGTTTTTCTCTTTCATTTGTTGTTGGATGTAACTGGGACCTCGTGTACATAATCTCGTTTTCATCTCATGTACCACATGCGGTGCAAATGACAATAAAGACTCTCTGACTCTGACTCTGACTCTGATGTTCATTAAATGTTTAGTTTTAGTTTTAGAGTTGGTGTAAATTTTCATACTCTTATACCACTATGCAAAAACTCAGGACAGTGTTAGTTTTACTATTTTATGCTTATGTCTATTATTATATATTTCAGTGTTTCAATGTTTAGATGTTTACTGTTGCACCGAGGGACTGAGAGAAACGCAATTTTGGTCCTGTGTATGTCCTGTACAGTACATATTGTAGATCTGACAATAAAGTTGACTTTGACTTTGACTTTGACAATACCAAAAGTCATAGCCAGATTGTCCTGAAAGAGCTGAACGTTTTTATATGATTTGTTGAAATAGAACAAAATTGTGGAACGAGAACGATGCTGACAAATCTACGGAAGAAAAATGCATCAAGATACTGTGAAAGCTTCATAAACATTCACACAATAAAGACAAAGAATCAGAACTGCATCTTTCTACCTCATGTGGACCTGCTGACCCGCCTTGTAAACACTCCTGCAGGTAATTTAATTTCTGTTCAGGACCCAGATGGATCCAGTGTCTGCAGATTTCTAATTGGGTGTTTGGGTCTTTTGGGTCCTGTTTGTCGTCAGGCGGGACCTTGTGGAGCTGAACACTCGCCTGGTGGGAGATCACAGCGAATGTGTAGATGCTGATACATGGCCAGCACAAGCAGGAGCTAAACTAAAACAATTTAGTTTTTTCCAGATCAGAACCAGAATTCTGTGAACTGCATCTGTTAGTAGATTTTCTGCTGAAGATTTCCAACATCACACAGTGGGTCAGACATGATAGAAGCAGCAAACTGATGCTAAAAGGCACCAACAAGACTGCCTAACAAACACAACAATAAATAACTCAAAACAAGGCATTATGTGGTATTTTATGGAGGGAGAGGACAGTCTCAACATTGAAGTTTACAGAAAACCAACCCACACAGACCATCATCTCCTGTTTGACTCTCACCATCCACTGGAGCACAAACTTTCTGTCATCATAACTTTACAGCATCTGGCCGAACACATCCCCACAAAGACAGAAGGGAAGGAAAAGGAACAGAAACACATCAACAAATCTCTGCAAACATGTGGATATCCCAACTGGGCTTTTGTCAAGTCAGCAAGGAAATCTACTAAACACAATAATGAACAGAAAAAGGCTAACAGACGAAAAAACATTGTCATTCCTTATGTTGCTGGAGTCTCAGAGAATTTCAGAAGGATTTTTAACAAACACAACATCCCAGTACATTTCAAACCCAGCAGGACTCTCAGACAGAGGCTGGTCCACCCTAAGGACAAAACACCCACACACAAACAGAGTGGTGTAGTTTATGCAGTCCAGTGCAGCGAGGACTGCCCAGACCTCTACATTGGAGAAACTAAACAGCCCATCCACAAAAGAATGTCCCAACACAGGAGAGCAACCTCCTCTGGACAAAACTCAGCTGTTCACCTCCACCTCACGGACAAGGGACACTCATTTGAGGACCAGAATGTGCAAATTTTGGACCGAGAACACAGATGGTTTTAGAGGGGTGTGAAGAAAGCTGTTTATATCAAGAAAGAACGGCCCTCGCTTAATAGAGGAGGAGGTCTGAGATTTCAACTTCCAAGACTTATAACTCAGTTTTGGGGCTGATTCCCAGACGTTTTACACCGGATGGGAGCAGAGGCGTCTTGTCTGGGAATTAGACTAGCAAAGTTTTTTGAGAAGCCTCTGCTGTTTGGTTTGTGAGGTGTGATTTGTCAATTTACATACAGTTGTGTGTCTTCTGTCAGAGACCTCAAGGAAACCCCTACTGTTACGGTGTGATTTGTCAATTTACATGTATGTGTTACCTCAGCTTGCAATTTACATAGGTTGGTGCTTGACTCCTAAGACTGTTATAACTCCACACGCACACAGTATGTTAATAGAATTGATAAAGCCCTCTGGATAGAGGTCGAAACGTCTTCTGTAACAAATAAAGTCCAGTTGCTCTTTTATAGAACGCCTTTTTTGATATTATCATGTCCTGGACTACTGAGAATCTTCACCAGCATATGTGGCATTTTATTAAATGCAGTTTATCTGTATGAGGCACATTGATCAAAACAGTTGTATCAGTTCATATTTTATTGAAAGACCTAGCCTTATAACACTGTGTCACTGCGCTCCACATGTCAGAGCTTCCAATTAAAATACTTTTACTCTGACAAGAAGCCTTTAATAATCCGGTGTGATCTTGTGTGATCTCTAATAGTTTCACAGCAGGGATCACTATCAGCTACTACCAATCTTGAGTTTATAGTTTATCAAATTGGCTGAGTTATGTTCATTTTTGTGTTTGCCAGTGTTGGTCAGCTGTGGCAGCCATCTTGAATTGGATTGACCTCAAAGGTTAATCAGTTTTAGATGCATATCTAATAATAAATGATCGATACTTTCATGAAAATCCATCAAGGTGAGTGATCATTTTATTGCTCCTTTTTGTAGCATTTGAATAAATAAGGGTTTGTCCTGCAGTTTGCACAACCCTTAATGTGCCAAAAAATTTAAGCATGCACAATTATGTCAGTTTGGAAACCAGCCACCTTCATATGTTTTCATCAGGTCACACTCTTTGCACTGCATGGAAACAGAACTTTAAAAACAATTAAACAAAATGAGCTGCAGAAGCAGAGGGAAATATCTTTCTAAACAAGTCATCCCAGTATTAAGTACAGAATTCAGATTTGCTTAGGACAAAACACTCCCCGTTTTCTGTTGAATTTTTTTGACGACTTGCATCCTTTTTTATCCTTCTTTTTTTTTAGTTAGCGAGATGGAAATAAAGCTTGAATCTTGCTTAGAATTCTAGTCCTGACAGCTTTTGGACAGCTGCGCATCAATGGATAGAACAGTCGTCCTTCAATGAGAGAACCAGAGGTTTGATTCCAGCAGTACCCAGTCACATGTCAAAGTGTACCCGGGTAAGATGCTGAGCCCCTCGTTGCCTCCACCATGTCAAATCTGTATTTGAATGAGACACTGTATAAAGCCGTGTTTAGTCTCTGAAAAAGTGATTTACTCAACATAAGTAGAGCTGTAGAAGAGTAATGTATGAATGTGTGTGGATGTTCAAGGTACAGATTGTTGAAAAGTGCTTCACGTTTCCTGGATGCACAAAAAGGCACTAGCTATATGAGTACAGTCCATTTTCTATATTCAGCATGACAGAAAAAAAACTCCCTTGTCCTCTGCTGCATCCATCTTCTCTTTGTCTTTTTTCTGGCAGCTGCATCCATCTTCAGGCTGCTGTTTAAAATATCGTAATATTTGATATTATTAGTGTTTAGCGTATATCTGAAGCCCCCAGTATACCTGCGCATACTGCCTATACACCTCTGTACGACGTACGTACGCTGTGGCAAAAGCGTAGCCCCGCGTAGCCCCTCAGGGCACGAACGCGCAAAGCTCTTTTTTTACGACCGCGTACGCTTGAGCGGTGTCTGACCATAAACTTCCCCGGCGCCGGACTGTTTTGTATGTTACACAAATGAATTAAATTCCTCTTCTTTATCGCTGATCGGGCCTTTTCTTTTGATTTTTTGCCAAAAGTCAAGTAATCGCTTCTTCCTCCGTTCACTCGATGACTGAAATGAATGAATTCAGGTCCTACCTCACAGCGCGAGGTTTTAAATATTTCCTTGTGGGCTGCAGGAAAAGCGCTCCCTGTTTTTTTCTCTCCACTTTTTATTAGTTTTTATTAACATATAAAGATAGAAAGACCGCAGCGGGAGCAGCCGAGCGAAACACTGCTCGTCTGGAGCAGAGACAGCGGCTTGTCCCACTCGCTGTCAATCATTTCAGTAGGCGTGTCAGCAAGTGACCAATCAGCAACCTCAGTTTGTCCTGCTTTGCGCGCAGCTGATCAAATTACAACAAGGATTTGGAGCGAAAACGCGAGAATTACCGCGAGAACAAAAGAAGAGCTATAACAGCGAACGCATGCGCACTAAATGCGCGCGTAGAGTGGCGTCCAAGTAGGACGCTGAGGTCTATTGGAGGCTTTAGCTACTTATACACTGTTTATTTACATTTTTGCTATTTTTGGATGTAACAGGGACCTTGAGTACACAATTTCATTCCACCTCATGTACCACATGTGATACAAATGACAACAAAGAACCTTGAGCCTTCTAACATCCTTCTACCAACACTGTCTCTCTTCTGAACATGTCCAAAACATTTCAGTCTGGCCTCTTTAACTTTCTCACTCAGTTGTTCAACCCATGCTGTACCTCTGATGATCTCCTACCTGATCTTATCAGAGTCAGCGACTTCTTGTGGTACACGTGGTGGAACAAAATTATGTATGCAGGGTCCCAGTTACATCAACAATAAAATGTAAAAGAAATACAGTAATAAGATCTAAGATATGAATTTTAAAAAATCAACTAAATACTATACTAAGCACTAGAATAAAAACATTACGTCGAACAGAAGCGCAAACACGAGTCTGTGTGAGCAGATGAGCACGCATGAACACAGCAACATGAAACAGATCAGCAGCAACATGAAACAGATCAGCAGCAACATGAAACAAATCAGCAGCAGTATGATGTGATTTTTTCACAGTAGCCCTGTTTCCATCCATTTTCATTTCGAATTTTGAGCTACCTCGCAAATATGTAAATACAAATTAATGCAGAGCATGTGTTTCCATCTACTGGCTTGAAGCGCTTTTTCCAAGCCGCGCACAGCGTCATTACGTCAGACGTCAGCGTCATTACGTCAGACGTCAGCACTGCGCATGTCTACAGTAGACCAGAGAGTAAACAGGAAGTAGCGGTTGAAAACAGAACCCGGTCACACATCTCGTCAAAATGGGGAGAATATTTCAGGTACGTGCTGCTGTCGGGCGAGTTGTATTTATTCTGTCATGCCAACTAGTTTTAGCGAGTTACATGTTGTTCGGAGCGGAAACAGCTGATCAGTCACGTGACGTGAATGTGCGCTACGGCAGCACGAGTCGGCAAATGTGTTTCCATCTGTCGTTTTGCGCAGCTGCTCGGTTTCGCAGCTCCCAAAAACCACCTCAAGCGAGCGTATAAACTTTTTGGCGAATTTCAGAAAGTAACTTCGTATTTTGCCGTTTCCATTAAGCTTTTCTGCTGCGATACTTCAAAATGCGCACCTAGAAACCTTGATGGAAACACGGCTAGTGATTATTCTGGTTAGAGATTCATAAGCTTTGAGTGTCCTGATAAGATAGAAAGGAGCTGTATAAGTACAGTCCATGTGCTCAAGGTCTCAAACTCAGAAATAGCAAAAATATAACTAATAAAAAGAAACAGTATAGAAGAACTAAGATATACACTAAACAATAATACTGTGTATTAAATACTGTGTATTAAACAGTGTGTACACTGTGTATTAAACAGCAGCCTGAACATGAGCCTATGAATACAGGAGTATAAAGGCAAGAAATCAGCAGCATGGATAATCAGCAGCACAGATACAAAGACATATCAATAAGTAAATGTAATTACAGTGATTCCTTTTTTTTATCCTTTTTTTATTTATTATCCTGAGTAGTGTCTCTAACAGCCTCAGGGTAGAAGCTGTTCCCTCGGCTAGTGTTTCTAAACTTAATGGCCCTCATGCACGAAAATGTTCTTATTCTAATCCTAAATTCCTCCTACTTTTGTTCGTACGAAGCGTTCGTACGAACATGCCACGTCAGAACCAACAAACTCTTCTATCCACAGGAAAAGCGTGTAAACGGGCTGCTTAAAGGTGATGAATTCCACCTGTTCTACTCACCTGCGCGTGCTCGCGTGAGGGTAATTTACATAATTTCCACCCCTCAAAACACCATATAAGGCCACGCTTCCTGCCTTCTGACAGCAGGAAGTGTCCATTCATTTCAAACACATGAAGTAAAATGAGGAACTTCACGCGTTCGGAGATCTGCTCTCAGTCGCGCTGTGGCGACCCCCCCCCCCCTGCAGGTGTCGGATGGTCAAATATCTTTAATGTTAGTGTAAAGTTTGTAAACAACTGTGTAGTTTCACTTATTCAGAAGAGCTGTGGCGCACCGCTGCCCCCCGCAAGTGTCGGATGGTCAAATATCTCTAATTTCAGTGTACTGTGTTACATTATAGTTTCACTTATTCAGAAGAGCTGTAGCGCACCGCTACCCCCCCACCCCCCGCAAGTGTCGGATGTGTTTTTCAACAGAAGCATTTTAAATTGTCTCTAAACTACAGTTAACTTCATATTAATATTGTAGTGCATGCTGTGTGTCCCCCGTGGGTCGTACAGTATCAGAAATCAAGAATAAATGGTTTGATCTGAAAATGGCTTCAAACAAACGTCTCGCCGCAGCACGACAGGTGGACAGTCTGCGAGATGGAGCAGACTTACTGCAAGACGCGCGATGATCCACACTCAGATGACAGTGCGCCCGCAGTCAACAGGCAGCTTAAATAAAAAATGACATGAAACGAATGAATAAGCTGGTTTCGCTTTGTTCTCCCCTCTCTCTGCGGTGCTGTGTGTGTGTGTGTGTGTGTGTGTCTGCTCGACAGTCGCGCGGCGTGGGGGGGGGCATGCCGACACTGGCGCGGGGGGACCCCGTGCCCACTGTTGGCACGGGGTGGGGGGGCGTGTGCCACACCACGCGCGGGGGCGCACGGTGGTCGAGTGGGGCGCGGGGGGGGGGTTTGAAGCCGCTTTCTTTTAATTTAACAAATTTGTGTCGTTGCATTTAATTCTTTTTAAACTCAGAATATTTTCTAAATAACGAAATATAAGTGATTAGTGATGGAAATCCATCTGGATAACGGCGGACCGACTGCTCGTAAAATATACGACAGGTCCAGACCACACGTACATTTTGTTCGTATCTGAAAAAAATCTTAGGATACGAAAACATTGTTGGATGCCACAAATGATCCTTAATCGCTCGTACGCACAGGATAAGCACATATCTGTGCGTACGAACGGTTTGTGCATGAGGCCCAATGTTCCTTAACCTCCTTCCTGAGTGGAGCGGGTCAAAAAGTGTGTGTGCTGGGTGAGTGGGGTCCTTCATGATGCAGGTGGCTCTCTTCCTGCATCTGGAGGTGTAGATGTCTGTGATGGTGGGGAGACTGACTCCAACATCTTCTGTGCAGCCTTCACCACTCTCTGCAGAGCTTTTCTTTCTGCAGCTGTGCAGCCTCCATGCCACACATTGATGCTGGAGCACAGGATGCTCTCCACTGCACACCTGTAGAAGGAGGTGAGGACTGAGCTTCTCATACCAGCTCGTCTCAACCATCTGAGGAAGTAGAGTCTCTGATGAGCTTTCTTGATCAGACTGGTGGTGCTGTTTTTCCAGCTGAGGTTATCAGTCATGTGTACACTCAAGTACGTGTAGCTGGAGACCACTTCCACCGCAGATCCTCCTATGTTCAGAGGTGTGTGGGTGAGTGTGTTCCTTCTGAAGTCCACAATCATCTCCTTTGTCTTCTTCACATTCATGTGAAGGTTATTCTATTTGCACCAGCTCTCCAGGTATCCATCCTTGTCACTCCTAAGGAGAACCTCAGCATCTTCATTTCTGCTTCTTCTAGTTCTGTCTCCTGTCTTGTTGTCTCTGTCTCCAGACCATACAACATAACTGGTCTCACCACTGTCCTGTAAACTTTTTATTTGACCTTTGCTTTCACCTTTTGTCACAAATCACTCCTGAAACTTTTCTCCTTTTACTCCGTCCTGCCTGGACTCGTCTTCTCCTCGTCACCTCGTGGTTAGCTGTGTATTTTTCTGGATAATCGACCCAAAGTGGACAATATATCAAAACTACTACAGTAAATGCAAAACAGAGATTAACCTGAAACTCAATGGCAAAATCAGAAAGGGGACATTTGGGAGTTTACAGAAGAAGACAACAACAAAGGATGTGGGTCTCTTGTATGATTTGTAGTTGAAGCTTCCTCTTTAATTATAGGAGCAGTTCAGCTGGAAATATAGAAGAGAAAAAGGTTGCGGTATAGTCAGGGGAGAGGTGGTCACCAAAAGTTTTCACTACATGTCAACTCTTCTAGAGTAGTCTGCACCCGTTGACACTTTTCATCCGTTATCAGCGCCGTCCCACAAACAAGATTTAATTTCCTCTTTTATCTATTCAAATTAGCAAAGAGGAAAGCAAATGCATTGAACGGCTTCTGCTGTTCCCCCCAACACCGGTGGGAGAGAACTTCTGACAACACTTTCTTAACTTTATCCTCTGCAGGAAAACTCAACAAGACAAAACACAAGCAAGCTCATTACAGGTCTGGCTCCTCTTCATTATTCAGCCCAATTATAGGTGAAACTTTGGGATCCAGCCAAAAGTTATGTGACCAAAATAAAACACTTTTTGCATCTCAGTTATTTTTCCTTTGAAATAAAATAACACGTTTATAGTGGATAATATGTTTTAAGTTTAATAAATGCATAATTGTAAAATTCACACTTGTCTTCTTGCAAGTGAAAATGGACGTGCTGCTCGATGATGCTGCTGTCCTCCTGAGACGCCAGCCTGAGGGAACAATTACCCATCTGCAGATGACCGCAGGGCCAGCGTGGCTTTATTTATAGACAGGAAGTGATGTGGAGAAAGAAAACAGAAGTTTCAGCTGACCTGAGTGAAAGTAAGCAGCTATGGAATGAGTGACAGCAGGACAAGGACAGGAGGAACCATGCAGCTGTTAAAGGACAAAAACTGAACCGACCCACCGAGACAAGAGACTCGTAAGAATCAGTGCAGACATTTTACTTACAGAAACATCAACCAACCATTATTTCCCTTTTGCTTTAGATGAAACACTAAAAGTAGAAAGAAAAAAAGTATTTGTTTAATTTAAAAGCAGAAGGTAACACAAACCAAAGAAACCAAATGCTGTTGAGGATCCAAACGTGAAGGAAAAGATTTATTAAATAACCAAACAAGGCTGCTACAAGGCAGGATGTTCAACTCTTTATTACCATACTTATCGCCATACACGTCGCACCGCCAAATGAGTCGCATCAGTCCAAATATGTCTAATAAAGTGGGAAAAAAAAATCCATAAATCCACCTTATTCCTAGCCCCCATGATGCCTTGTGCAAATTATGTGTATGACTTCCGCCGGAAGTCAGAACCGGCACTTTTTTTACACGCTAGCAATCAAAGGTGGGCTCTAGACCGCTAGGGAGCGCTAATGCGCTAATCCGCTTATAGCGTACCTAAACAATTTATCAGCGTTACAGCGGTTTGCCTAACTTTTATAATTCATAAGCGGATTTGCACTATTTTTATTTAAAATGCAGTACCGTTAATAACTAATTATCTATCAGTAAAAACGAAAAAACTTATTAACGGGCCCGGACGACTGCTAACAGACCATATCCTGTCAGCGCCGGATGTGGTCCGTGACAAAAAAGCGTCCCCTCAGTCTCTTTGCTAGAGCGAGCGCTCTCAGTTAGCAGCCAGTGTGTTAGCCTTATTGCTTGTTTTCGAAGAGTCAGACGAAGAGTTTTTAACATGGAGGGTGAACTTATGGATGTTTCTCAGCGGCCTACGCGACGCGTCTGGATTTTAAAAAGTATTTCGCATTTGCCCTCTTCAAAATGGCGGCCGCGACGGCCACAGAAGATAAGAACTTTCCATGAAAACGCGGTAAAAACAAATATTTCTTTGCTGAGAAAAATATTTTTCTTAGCTGACTTTATAGCACAATGTTTTTCTGAGCTTAACCGGTCCAAATGGTCAAATCTGCTGGTTTGAAAAAAGTATTTCGCCATTTGCGGCCGCCATTTTGAAGAGGGCAAATGCGAAATACTTTTTTAAATCCAACAGATTTGACCATTTGAACCGGTTAAGCTCAGAAAAACCTTGTGCTGTAAAGTCACTGACTTTATAGCACAAGGTTTTTCTGAGCTTAACCGGTTCAAATGGTCAAATCTGTTGGATTAAAAAAAGTATTTCGCATTTACCCTCTTCAAAATGGCAGTTAGCGTGTTAGCATTAGCGTCCGCTAGCATTGCTAATACATAAGTGCTTTTGAAATTGCGGACCTAAATAAATCAATAAGTGCTTTAGAAATAGCGGAACTAATTTTTGGATTAGCGCTGCCCAGCACTGCTAGCAATGCGCTAACCGGTTTTCGGCAGAGGTTTTAGGTCATAAAA
The DNA here is from genome assembly GCA_038048925.1 of Garcialebias charrua. Classification (NCBI taxonomy): domain Eukaryota; kingdom Metazoa; phylum Chordata; class Actinopteri; order Cyprinodontiformes; family Rivulidae; genus Garcialebias; species Garcialebias charrua. The sequence goes on along the minus strand of JBBPBX010037325.1, from coordinate 16,298 downwards.
TATGTGACCAGCCACAAGAAATGTAGGAACAAGTCGGCACACTCTTATCTGTGAAAAAAATCAATAAACCTTCAACTTCTGATAAATTAGTGAAACTCGTTTTTTTTTTCAAAATATACTAGCTGAAGTTGTGAAGAAACCATCCCATGCTTTAAAAAACACTTTAGAAGTGTTTAAACCGATAAACTTTGTGTTAGAAATCAGTTTGTTTTCAGAGTAAAAACAAGTCGCAGTGATTTGCGTACTGGGGGCGGGAACACTCACAGCTGATTAACATGCGGACTTGTTTGGCTGGTATCGGAGCTTTTGTTATTGGTTTTGGCCAATAATCTGCAGCTTTGAAAGAAGCACATGGCTACTTAACAGCTATAGATTGCCCAGTGAACACAAGGAACAAGGAAAATAAAGCCGATCAAAGCTGTCAGAGCTGCAGCTGTTTTTCCGACCGACCCGAGGAAAAAAAAAGAGGCTTTTACTGCGTTTGCAAGCAAATCGCAAGCAAATCAGTTTCCATCCATCCATACATACATAATACATCCATCCATCCATCCATCCATATGTCCATCCATCCATCCACTATCTTTATTTCATTTGACAAAGCAGACACGCATAATCACCGCGCAATGCGCTCCAGCCGTGGTCTGTGTCCAGCCGCGCATTGCGCAATCGCGCGTTGGATTGGCTTTAGGTTTTACAAATCGCAGCAAAGAAACTAAAATTTAAAGCACGATAATGGTGCACCAATTATGCAGATTCAACTGGCCGTTTGAAAAGGTAAAATGTACAGTTAAGATCAGATGGATCAGCAGTTCACGCTGCTGTCAGCTGCTGTCAGCTGCAGTGGCGGTTCTAGACCAGTTGTACTGGTGGGGCCAAGCTGGGGCCAGAGGTTTTGTCAGAGGGGCACGTTCATCAGATGAACGTTGTTACCTGTATATAATTTTGGACTGAGAAACTGAACCAAGACTTCACCTAACAGTTATTTTCATTATCATTTTATTTGCTTATTAATATATTTTATTCAGTCAATACAAATACTGTGTAAAATGTTTTATATTTTTCTCATTTGATTTTTTAAACTATTTTCTTTGGTTACAATGGTTAATCACTGCTTTAAAAAAATAAGAGTCAAGTAAGATTTCGAATCTGTCTTTTTCTCCGATTATTTCTCCGAAATTATGTTTGTATTCTGCATCTGTCTGTTAGCAAAATATCTTATGAACAACTGAACAGATTTTGATTAAACTTTCAAGAAATAATCACTGAATGGCTCTCTACGACTGGTTGACTTTTAAAGTACATCCAATTCAATCAATGGTGTTGGTCTGTTAGCAAAATATCTCATGACCCTCTGGACAGATTTTGAAAAATCTTTCAAGAAATAATAAACGGATGTTTCTTTACTGCTGATTAACTTTTGGATATATTTGAATTGAAGATGGCTGCAGCAGGCAATTGAAATAAGCCAAACTCAAAAATGGTTATAATTCAGTTAATTTTACAGATATGGAGTTAAGTGATTGTTTGTTTAAAGTTATTTAAAGTTATTTTATATATTCTTTTAAATAATGGGGTGATATAAGATTTTTTTCTTCTTTCTGCACTCTTTTCATTCAATGTTTTATTTTTGATGAATGTTTTATTTTGTCTCTTTTAAATGAATGAATAAATAAATTAAATAAAATATTAAATAGCTTTACATCTGCTAAGTTCTTGGCATAAACCAACACAGACATGTTCCTGTTTTTAGTGTTTTACATGCTTTATATTGTAGCTGTATTATGATATGATGCGAAGCCACGGAGCTCCCAGGCGGAAGCTGAAACAGCTGCCGTAATCAGAGCGCCCAATCCGGCATGAAAAAGAAAAACACACCGCTGAAGTCCCTGAGCTCGATGGAATGTCCGGCGTAAAACTAACTTGACCACGGTTTAATGTGACGCAGATGTGTTTATATAGCTCTGCAAACATTGAACGTTGTTGTCTTGCGGTGGTTCGGCGAGTGAACGGCGGCTGCTGCTGCCGCTTGTAGCTTCTGCATTAGCTGCGTGTTTAGCCAATCCATGTGTTGCTGTTGTCCGGCGGAGCAGCGCGGGCGAGCGAGCGATCGGCGGCTGCTGCTGCGGCCTGTATTAGCTTCTGCTAGCTGTGTGTTAGCCAGGCCATGAGCTGGCCATGAGCTGGTGTTCGTGCGGCGGTGCGGCGCAATGACTGAGCGATCGGCGATCGATCTGCAGCTGCTGCTCCAGGCTGAGACGTCCACAGAGTTCACAGAGCAATTCCAGCTAGTAATTTATCCATATGAGGCAATCCTGGAACAAACACAGTCCTCACAGCCGGCTGCCGGGACAACAGACCTACCTAACATGGCTGCCGCGGCATTTCCTGAAACGAACGGAAGTTGCGCAATTATGATTAAAAATGATCATTTTTATTAAAAATATTATTTATGAAGCCTTTAAAACAACCACAGCTGCAACAAAGTGCTGTACACATGAAATCAATAACATTTAAACACAAACAAAAAAAAAAGTTTTTTTTTGTTTTTTTTCATATTTTTATTAAATTATTAAATATGATACGTTCGTAGGTCCGGGTTGCCGTATGTCGAGGGTTACCTGTAATGAAAATATGTTTGAACCCAGTTGAATCAGTTTCTGTGTCCTCCTTAGATGTGACCCTTATTTTTTTGGGGTGGGCTGTAACAATAACTATGTGACACAACAATCAACATTATTATTGTGTAAAACATGTCACAATAACATAAAATACAATTGTTTTCTTGTTTTTTTTTCAAAAGATCAAAAGGAATTTTGCCAGCAAAGCTGAAGTTCTGCACACCTTCCTAGGCAGAGTCTGTGTTGACAGTCAGTGCTGGGGGTTGGGGTTTAGGCAAATTAATGTTAATGAACAGCAATTGTTAACACCCCCAGGCAACACTTCTGGAATGGGGACATTCTTCTAAATCTTTGAGGCCTGTTTTCTCCCTAATCTTATTTGCAGATTGCCAACATTGAAATGGCTGTATCTTCTTCTTTTTTTTTTGAGTGCCATGTGTTTGGCATCATCGGATAGCTTAGAACCCACACTTTCAGATTCTTTAAATAACTCAAAATGACCCAGGGGAGACTTGTTCCTGGTTTTGCCACGGCCAGTCACATATGTAGGAACACGAACAATCACAACTCAAATGTGGAGATATTGTTTTACCGCTACCTACAGCCATTGAGGGGTGGGAGGATGACTTGAAGAAGTGGCCGAAAATAAGGTACTCTAGCATATTTAGCTACTAGCATACTTAGCTACTTTGTTGACAGTTGCTTCAGATGGCGAAGCGATGAGCAATCTGAAAAGCTCTGAAGCTTATCAGTATCTTCACAGTAAATGGTAAATGGAGCTTATTTATATAGCGCTTTCCAGCCCCCTGTGAGGAGCCCCAAAGCGCTTTACAATACCAACCATCCACCCATTCATACACACATTTATACACCGGTAGCGGCGACTGCCATGCAAGGCGCCTTCCAGTCCTACCGGGAGCAACTCGGGGTTAAGTGTCTTGCCCAGGGACACAACAACACATGGTGTGGGGAACCGGGATTCGAACCTCCAACCTTCCGATCGGGGGAAGACTGCCATTACCACTGCGCCACGGCCGCCCCAGTAACAAGGTTGGTCCTGTTATGTTAAGAGACGTGGGACACATGGAGTCGAAGACGAAAATTCAACAATGGCAAGAGTCACCCAGCTGCATCAAATCACTCCTCAACTGTCCACCTGGATGCAGCTGCATCGAGTCACTCAACGTCCACCTGGATTTAAGGCGCCCCTTTCCTCAGCTCTTCCTGTTTGCCCGTTGCCAGTCTAGTCGCCTCCCTCCACCTCCCCGTCTCCTCCCGGGGTTTCTGGTTCCTCGGTTCTCCCCTGTTCTTCGTCCCTCCTCTGCCGCCTGGGGTTGTCCTGCTCGCCTCCGTCTTGGTCCTGCTGCTGTGTGCGTTCCTGCTTCCCGTTCCCCTGCGACCCAGCCGGTCATGGCAGTTGGCCGCTTGTCCTGTGCCTGTAGGGAGTGCTACTGGCTGCAACCCAAGATGGCCGCCAATTACCACAGCTGCCGGCTATCTCCCTGATGAGACCTTCACCTATATAAGGCTGCAGTCAAGTTCCACTCCTCGCTGGGGCATTGAGCTACTTATGGTATTTATGCTCCCAGCCTGTTTGTTTCTTTGAGAAAAGTTACTAACCTCGTTCTCTGTGCCTCCAGTTCTCCTGTGTTCTTGGATCCCTTCCTGTTCTGGTACGCCTTGGGTTCAGTGCCTGGTCCTCGTGCCTGATCTACTGCCATTCCTCTGTGAGACTGATTCACCTTCCTCTGGACTCACTTGGATTCACTCTCACGCTCCACCCAAACCATCCAACCTGTAAGAGGAAAAAACAGTACGAGTACTCAAAGGACCTCTCTTGTTTCAACCCATCTGACATCCTGTTTGTTTCCCAGGAGCTCCAGAGGACCACCTGTACATAGTCACCTGCATAATAAACACTGTTGAATTTTTTATCTTGTGGAGTCTTGTCTCGTTCTGGGTCTCGTACCATCTGGGTTTACTGAAATCATTACAGTGCCTGGTTCTGCTGGAGGTTTCTTCCTCTCGAGGGAGTTTTTCCTTCCCACTGTCGCTTTGTGCTTGCTCAGGATTGGGGTTCTGCGCTGGTGTTCGTCTCAGGGTTGACCGGTGCCGTCGGCCGCTGGCTGGCCGGCATTCACGTACCGGTGGGATGGCTTGGACGTCTGTGGTCCCGTCTCCACCACCGGGTTCGGGTCCCGGGGGGGTAGATATCCATAATCTCTCTCCCTATGCCGGACATTCAAGCTCTCAGCAGTCCGGCATGCATGCCCTCCGCCGGGGCCCAAGCGCCAAAGAAACCGTAATCAATAAAACATTTTAATTGTATTCTCTCTCTCGTTTTGTGAGTCTCTCCAGTTTGAAATTCTTATTTACCTTAAGGCAAACATAAAGTCCACTCAAAGCCTTAAAAAAAAAAAATCCACATCTCCAGGTCCAGCTAACAATGATGTGTCTTGGAGTTTTGAGCTGCAAGGTGTTTATCTTGACACCAACTGAGCACCTGGAGCTTGACATTTCTTTTGACAAAGACTTTACTGATTCACAAATGAAGCACCTTGAGAACTTTTAATAAAATACAGTAAATGAAAACAAATAATGAAATAGACAGGAAACGATCTTTAAAAACTTGATAATGAAAAAAGTGACATTTAGATAGAAACAGTAGTTTATTGCAAAGAAAATTCCTCTCTGCCCAAAATACCTGGATGTCTAAAAAATACAGTAAACAAAAACAAATAATGAAATAGACAGAAAACAATCTTTAAAAACCTGATAATGAAAAAAGTGACATTTAGATAGAAACAGTAGTTTAATCCAAAATTAACTGATATAGTGCACACAAAAAACTAACCTTGTAAGAAGGTTAACAGTAAACTATTTACATAACAAATGAATCATTTTAGAAAATACTTTTCTTTTTTCTTCTTCTTTTTTTTCCATTTATAGATGGCCTCCCTTCACACCTTATAGCCATCCTCTCACTCCAATATTTTTTTTAAGAGAGAAAGAAAGAAAAGAGAAAGTAAGACAACAAATCAACAATTATCAACCAAAAGAGCACAAGGCAAACACACCCAACCTCCGTCCACAATCCTGCAAAGCACATGACAGAACACAACAATGGAACATACATGCATAAAGACTAATAATATTCATGAGCTTGCAGTAGAATTCTATAAATACACATACCCATACCTACAAATATATATATAGTATACATACATATACTTTTATATTCATTCATATACCCATCTACATATCTGCATATATCTATATATACATCCCTGCATCCATTTGTGTGTGGTTGTGAGCATGCATAAGTGAATAAGGTTCCTCCAATAGAACATTTAGTAGCGACTGTGAAGCATCAGAGATCCGTCCCCCCAAAGCCCGAGGCAGACGAAGGGGCGATCAAAGCCCAAGACCCCAGGAAGGACCCCGAGCCCAGAGTCCCCAGGACCACCCGAACAGGACGATCCACTAGCCCACTCCCCAGATCCTACCAAGGGGAAGAACCGGACGAACCCCACCAGCGACCACATACAATGACCCCCCGGGGTCGCCCGCAACAAATTCACAGGCCCCCGCCGGAGCCCGTTGCACCGACGTAGCCCCAGGGCCGGTCACCGAGGCCCGGGCACCGGGGACGCCCACCCCTCAAGCCCAGATCCGACCGGACCAGAGGGCACGAGCCCCACCAGGCAGCCACCAGGCCGAGCCGACAAACGCCCAAGCGCCCAACCCCAGATAGTGAGGGCCCCAAGCACGCCCGCAGGCAAAGGAACACCCACCAGGGGGGCCACGTGGCAGGAGCGCAACACTTAAAGGCTGGAATACACTTGAGCGTACATGAAGCACGCCACTGTACGCGCGCATTTTGTGCGCATGTTTTTGCTGCTATAGCTCGGCTTTTATCAGCTTTCAAACGCTCGCGTTCTCGCTCCAGATCCTCGTTGTAATATGAGCAGCTGCGCGCGGAGGGGACTCAACTGAGCTCGCTGATTGGTCACTTGCTGACACGCCTACTGAAATGATTGACAGCTTTCAGTCAGCTCAGTGAAACCTCGAGAATGCATCATGAGCAGCTCGCTGAAGACCGCTGCGGTGTTCTGATGCGGTGTTTCTACTATATATGTTGTAAAAAGTTATCTCAGAAATAAAAATAATAACAGGGAGCGCTTTTCCTGCAGCACACAGTCCACCAGGGAATATTTAAAACATCGCGCACCCAGGTAGGACCTGAATTCATTCATTTCAGTCATCGAGTGAACGGAGGAAGAAGCGGTTACTTGACTTTAGGCAAAAAAACAAAAGAAAAGGCCCGATCAGCGATAAAGAAGGGGAATTTATTTCATTTGTGTAACATACAAAACAGTCCGGCGCCGGGGAAGTTTATGGTCAGACACCGCGCAAGCGTCCGCGGTCGTAAAAAATAAGCTTTGCGCGTACATGCCCTGAGGGGCTACGCGGGGCTACGCTTTTGCCTTGACGTACGTACGTGGCGTATAGGCGTATAGATAGAACACTCAGGTATATTTCGCCCTTTAGTAGCCTCAGAAGTATCAGAGAGGGGGCAGTCCAAGACCCAGCCTGACACTTAAGAAAATACTTTTCTAATGTAATATAGTTAAAATTGCATCCTTTAAAAAGCATGTTAAGAGTTGTGTTTCGTTTACAGCAAATACACCAGTACTGTACATGTTTGAGAATTTTTTTTACATTTAATGTATTCTCACTTCTCACTTGAAATAAGCTGGCATCATTTGCGTGTGAATGCTGGAACGATTACATTGACACCATAGCTCTTGCAGCAGGTCCCTCACTGTGAAACCACGATCACCCATCACCTGATCTCCAGCACGCAGATAGTCCAGAAACCCAGAGTTCTGTGTTATATACCTGTCACTGCATTTACCACCATAAGCATCTGAAATAAACATGATTATTCCAGAGGGAGAAACAGCCAATAAATATTTCACAGTGTTATTTGCATGTATGATTCACTTCTGGAGTCCAAGTTTTTAGCTTTCTGCAAAACATGTTGCTTTAATTGTTTCACGGGGCAACCATAGAATAAGGTCCTTGGTTTGTTCTGACATTATGTCAATCCACATTCCAACAGTCATGCTGCATGTGACTGTGGTGGTGTTGAGCAGCTCCACACTCTCGTCAAGCCCATCTGAAAGTAAAAGTACAGTATACAAACATTAGGGTTCATTTATGAACACACACACACCTAGATTTTATATATATAAACGCACACTCACACCTAGATTATATATAAATAAACACACACACACACACCTAGATTATATATATAATAAACACACACACACACACACCTATATTATATATATATAAATAAACACACACACACACCTATATTATATATAAATAAACACACACACACACACCTAGATTATATATAAAACACACATACACACACCTAG
>JBBPBX010037324.1:0-10381 GCA_038048925.1 Garcialebias charrua | reverse complement strand
AATTGATGTCATGCCTGCAGGGCCTCGGTGCAGAGCTAAAATGGATGTTGAAACCTGAGAAGAACCTTTGTGCTGTTTAGGGACATGAGAGAAATTCTTTAAACATCATGCCACATTGATTCATGATCATGTTTGGCAGATCCCAAATGTAAAAAAACAACTCTCAAAGGAACCAGGGGGCAATGATAATAGCAAATCATTAGTGTATGTTGCAGCAATAATACCACAGATTAAAATCCAGCTGTCTCCATCAAAGCATTTTAAATTTATTTGTATTTACCTTTGTTGATATAATGAGTTACTGTCAAAGCGGCTAACTGCATGAAAAAAAAGCAATCCAAGAAAGAATGTCTGTCACCTGCCACCAGAGGTTTAGACTGCAATTATTTTATGTTGAGAGATGATAATGGTTAGTTTTATCCATCCATCCATCCATTTTCTTCCGCTTATCCTTGGTCGGGTCGCGGGGGTAGCAGCCTAAGTAGTAAATGTTTTAGTCAAACTTAACAGCCTTTTTTTAACCTGTTCCTTTTGCTGAAAGTTCCTCCCCTCCAGATACACCATCCATAATTGACCCATGTCTCCCTGTTGCCTGTGTTAAGATCTCAAAAGGTAACCCAGTTGGTAACGAGACCCCGAACGACACAAGACAAAAAGGTGCAAGTAACAGTGTTTATTATTTACAGTGGGGAATTACTATTTACAAATGTACATGGGTCCTCTGGGTTTCCTGGAAGATGAAAAAACAGACAGTCAGATGGGTTTGATCAGAAAAGTCTTCCAGGGTAATTGATCCTGTTTGTTTGTTGTTGTTGTGTTTCCTTACGGATGAAGAGAGGAGGATGGTCCCAGAGAGTCCTTAAGTCCTTGAGATGGAGTCCCAAAGGGCGAGTGAGGCAGGCAAGTGGCTGGAGGGCAAAGCACGACAAGCAAAGAGCTGGAACCAGGAGAATCCGAGGGCTGAGAACAAAACAAGCACAGGGTAAGTTTCTCTTAATAGACTCACAAACTGGCTAGAGGCATAAATACCAAGTACAGTATGGCATAGAATGCTTCAGCGAAGAGCAGAACTCGACTGCAGCCTTAAGTAGAGGTGTAGCTCGTCAGGTGGATGGCCGTCAGCTGTGGACAATTGGCGGCCATCTTGGAGCTGCAGCAGGTGCCACTCTTACAGCCTGTGGACCAGACATTCGACCATCCAAACTCTTCAAGGGTAAGGCTGAAAAGTGTGGAGGCTTCATTACAAAACTTTGACGTTTAGCCAAGCCATGTGTACCTATGCCTCAGAAACCTTCTATTATACTTTTGTGGTAAGTTCTTTAAAGGGCCTAGCTTTACAGTGGTCCAAGGCTTAACTCTCATCCCATTGCGAAGTTAACTTTTAACTATTTTCTTAAAGGGGACCACAGATAGGTTTTTAAAATGTTTTATGGTATGTCTGTGGGCTATCCAGACAGTGTTCATTCAATTTAATACGCAAAATAATTCTTGGATAATCAATTATACCCTTTTTAATTCTGCCATTTTTAACTTTCGTTTTGAACGACTGGTTTATGATAATGAGCTCTCATGGCCACGTCCATCAAAGATCTGTTTACATTAACTACGCCCTCTGTAACAGCCAGTATCTCTAATCTGTTGTTGTTTTAAAATGAGCTCTTTTTATTACTCATTTGACTTACTGTTAGTGCTAGCTTAAGATACGCCGCCATTATCTGCTCCCTTTAGCCCGAATCCGAGGCTAAAAATAGCTCGTTCCTCCTCCGCCCTTTTAGGTCCGCTCGTTGCATGCAGCGCTTTTGGGAGCGATCTCTGCTTGAGTTCTGTTACGGTCCCTGAACTCCAGTATGGGGAGCTCTCTTCATGAGACACCTTTTCTTATCCTTTCCTGTGTTTCAGGTCCACCTTGCTGTCTACCTGGCTGCCACAGGTGTCCGGTGTTACAGCTCGTTAGCTGCTCCATAAAGAGCTTCACCTCAGATGTGTCAAGTCCCTTCCTCTTGGGCCTTGATCTGGTGTGATCTTGTTGGTGGATTGTGCTTTGAAAAGCTGTACAATAGTTTGGTGTTTTATTAGTCTCACAGTGGAAGCTGGTAGGGGTTCTCTGCCATTTTTGTTCTAACTCTTTTCTCCTGTTTTATGGTCAGACAGGGAGTTTAGCCCTTGTACTTTTGAGTTTATTCCTAGCCAGAGACATTTGTGTTTTCATAGTTAGAAGGGGGTGTTTTGTTTGTTGTTTTGGCCTTGGAGACCCTGAAGCTTAAAGCTTCCCTGTGTTTTTCTGATTTTTTCTCTTTTCTACTTTGTAAAATAAACATGTTATTTTATTGACATCAACTGTTAGTTTTTTTTATGTTACACCCAGTGCCATATTTTTACCTGATTAGCCTCAGGGTGAGGTTGTAACAAGTTCAGACACATACACAAAGTTCACCAAGTGTTTCCAGTTAATTTATCCGTATGAGGCAACCTCTGACCGGACCCCACGCTCCTTAAAAGCTATCAGCTCCCGCCCGCAGATGGTCTCTTCGCCGGTGGTCTGCTCGTTTTCCGTCTGCCGGCTGCTCGTTGGGAGCGATCGCTAATACGCTAAAAATTGAACTAAAACGTAAAAATAACAATTGTACTTTATTTATAAAGTCATTTAAAACAACCACAGCTGCAACAAAGTGCTGTACACATGAAATTAAGAACATTTAAACAAAAGATTAGATGAAATCAGGAAAAACAACTGTCACGTCTTTTATACTGAAGTGGGTTGAGCCGCACCAGGGGTTGCTAGGTGAGGGGCTGGACTCAAGGTGCGGGGGGATTGTCCTGCAGCTTGTGACGTCACAAACCGCAGGATTTGAAAACGAATTATTTCTATCAAAGCAAAATAAATATACTTAGAGTAAATAAACCACTGGGTGCATTTTTTTGGCCCTAGGACTGTTTTTTTATGAAGTACATACCCAAAGTTGAGTAAAAAAAAAAACATTAAAAAGGGAATTTTGAATATGTGGTCCCCTTTAAAGATGTCCTTCGTTTTTTTTTTTTATTACTATCTATATTAAGAGGAGGTGACAAAGCAATTTTCTCTTTGGCAGGGTAAACAAGCCTTGGCATAACACACAGTCTACTTCTAGGTTGCTGCAGAATACTCATGCTGGAACAACGAGGCCCTGAAAGGAGCTTTTTTTCAACACTCACTGAGGAGCTAAAATATCATTATCATCATCATCAAGATGAGCCAGAAAAGTTGGACGAACTGATCAGTCTGGCCATTTGGATCAATTACAGGATAGTCAACGAAACTACATGTCACAGAATCCTTGTTTCCACTGACTTCCTTTCCCATGAAAACCACAAATGGAAATCCAGTCAATCCACATCTTCATCCATACCTCCTGAAGGAGATCCCATGCAGATTGGCCACACATCTTACACCAGAGGAAAGACAATGTTGCATGTCTGTTAGAGAATGTATCTACTGCGGTAAGTGGGTAAAAGGAAAAGCCAACCAGTAGTCCATAAAATACTGGTGGGTAGTTCTACTTTAACTCCTGTATAGAGACTAATCTTGCCCACAACATTGTTTGTTGATAAAGTTAGACTTCAAATTTCCTCCCTGATCAATTCTAGTGCTGAGCAAAACTTGATGAGTTCATGTCTTGTCGAGCAACTTAAAATGTCCATCATTCCTTACCATACCATACCATTTTATTTATAGAGCACTTAAAACAGCAACAAGGCCAACCAAAGTGCTGTACAAACAAACAAAAAACAGGCAACACATAGGTAACATACAAAAGGAAGTTAAAAAAACAAACAGAATATAGACAAAAAATATTGCAGATAATAAATATAACGACCAAACACATATCATTTGGTGTTGAAAGCAACGGAATAATAGTGGGTCTTTAAACGATATTTGAAACCCGAGAGGGAGGGGGCCTGTCTTACGAGCAGAGGTAACTCATTCCAGAGTCTTGGGCTTGCTACAGAGAAGGCCCTGTCACCTCTGTGTTTAAGACCAATTCCTGGAACTGTGAGAAGTAACTGATCCGCTGACCTCAGAGAACGTGGTGGGACAAACGTGGTTGGACCAATCACTAAGAACTCTAGAGGAAACAAGTATTTTCTCACAGTAACCTGCGCTTTTACCAAATGGGTAGAATGTCTACCAGCTCCTAACGACACAGCACACCACTGCTATGTTGCTAATGAATCATGTATTCTCAAGGTTTGGACTCCCCCTCAGGGTGAACTCAGACCAAGGTACACACTTCACAGGTGAAGTGATGAAAGAACTGTGGAAGATGCTAGGCGTCAAAGTCAACTTCCATGTTGGCTACCACCCACAGGCTTCAGGCCAAGTTGAGAGAGCAAACAGAACTGTGGTGAGTATTTTGAAGAAATACATAGCCGCAAATCACAAGGACTGGGACATCAAACTCCCTCTGGTCCTCATGGCCATAAGGGCCACTCCATACACATTGACTGGCATATCTCCCTTTGAGATGATGACAGGTCGACAAATGACTCTCCCTCTACACCTGTTGTACCAACCAGGCACCGCCGCCATGGCAACAGCCTACACCACACAGTAATACATGAAAGATTTCGAAAAACGCCTTAAAAACACTTTCACTTTTGCCCAGAAAAACCTGGATAAATCTGCTGAAGGACGCAAGGCGTACAGTACTATGACCAAAAGGGCTCTCACGAGGAACTCCAAGTGGGAGACAGGGTCTGGTACTATACGTTCGCCCCCACAACCGCAAAAGGAGAGTCCGGGACCGGAACTATTGCCCGCAAACTAATGCCCAAGTGGACTGGATCTCATCGGATAACAGACAAAGTGCCCTCAATTATCTATGAAATCAAAATCAGCAAAGGCCGTAAAGAGCCAATTGCTAAATGGGTACACCGGAACCAGATCAAACCTTACAAGGTGTTCAATAACTCCACAAAATACAAAGATCTCACAAACTCACAGACTTCACGGGAAAATAGGGTTGTCCAAGCAGAAGATAGTAAATAAACTAATTAGGTTCAAACTAAATTAGTTGTTAAAAGAAACAGCTCCAACTAGAACGTAGAAGCACTGTCTAAAACCCACAACAAAAATTAACCCTAGCAACAGTTTAATCCACAGGATTTAACTTGATATCGGTTAAAAAGCTAAAACCTATCTTTTCGTTTTTGTGTGTTGCATGTTTGAATCTGATGACCAGAGTGAGTTGAAGCAGTGAAATGCCGTTTTCTAGTTGCTTAATAGCTACTTTTGTCGATGTTGAAACATTGTTTTTGGTTCTGAACACTCCCAGCCAAAGAGGTTTTGTATTAACACTATTTAAAGACTAATATGGATTTTAACTGTGCCAACATGAGTTTATTTTGTTAAATCACAATCATTGAAGAGCCAATGTGGATTAATGCTACTTTAGGTACCATGATCTACACTGATCTCACAACTTTTAAAATTTAGCCTACTCCAACAATTCTATTGGGGGGTTACCTAATTTTAAAAAATGAGTCTCGCCATAGACTCCAAATTTTAAAAGGGAAAACCAAAAACCTACGGTACGTTGTTCGTCTAAGGGACAACAGACAATCAAACCAAACTATATGTTCTTTTCTATGATAGATCTAACTTTAACTAAGTTATGAATGGAGGAATAGTTTGGAAGAAGAGGCCTTCGTTACAGAAGCCCTCTTGAACTTTCTATAGGTATAGATCTATATATTTAACTTTTACAGCATGACCCACCCCTTAAATAGGGTTGTCCAAGCAGAAGATAGTAAATAAACTAATTAGGTTTAAACTAAATTAGTTGTTAAAAGAAACAGCTCCAACTAGAACGTAGAAGCACTGTCTAAAACCCACAACAAAAATTAACCCTAGCAAGTTGAACCTTAAACCTAAAGGGGCAGATATAATAAGATTTCATCTTCTTTCTGCTCCCTTCATTTTATCCTACTTGTATTCTTGTATCTGATTAAACTGTCTTGTACTGTGTTGTTCTTTTAAAATGAATGAATAATACCGTGAGAACCGATCAACAGAGGACGCCATCTCCTCTGTGGTCCACACTGCTCTCACCCACCTGGATCAGAAGGACTCATACGTGCGTCTGCTCTTTGTGGACTTCACATCTGCCTTCAACACCATGATCCCCCAAACTCTGATAGACAAACTATCTACACTTGGACTAAGCCCCTCTATTTGTAACTGGGTCTTAGACTTCTTAACAAACAGACCACAGTCCGTGAAGATCCACAACTTCTCCTCTTCCACCATCACCCTCAGCACTGGCTCTCCTCAAGGATGTGTGCTGAGCCCTCTTCTGTTCACTCTGCTCACATATGATTGTACAGCCACACATCCAGGCTGTCATATTGTTAAGTTTGCAGATGATACAGCTGTGGTGGGATGCATCACAGATAATGATGAATCCAGCTACAGACAGGAGGTGGAACATCTGGAGAGCTGGTGCAAAGAGAACAACCTTCACATGAATGTGAAGAAGACGAAGGAGATGATTGTGGACTTCAGAAGGAACAAACACACCCACACCCCACTGTATATAGGTGGATCTGCGGTGGAGGTGGTCTCCAGTTACAAGTACCTGGGTGTACACTTGAATGATAACCTCAGCTGGAGCAATAACACCACCAGCCTGATCAAGAAAGGTCATCAGAGACTCTACTTCCTCAGACGGCTGAGACGAGCCGGTCTGAGAAGCTCAGTCCTCACCTCGTTCTACAGGTGTGCAGTGGAGAGCGTCCTGTGCTCCAGCATCAACGTGTGGCATGGAGGCTGCACAGTTGCAGAGAGGAAAGCTCTACAAAGAGTGGTGAAGGCTGCACAGAAGTCTGTGGGAGTCAGTCTCCCCACCATCACAGACATCTACACCTCCAGATGCAGAAAAAGAGCCACCTGCATCATGAAAGACCTCACTCACCCAGCACACTCACTCTTTGCACCACTCCCCTCGGGACGGAGGTTGAGGAGCATCAAATGTAGAACCACTAGGCTGAGGAACAGCTTCTACCCTGAGGCTGTCAGACTCATGAATAAATAAATAATAAGAATAAACACTGCAAAATGTCACATCATGCTGATACTGATCTGTTTCTTGTTGCTGCGTTCATCTGTGACTATCTGCGTTCATCTGTGACCATCTGCTCATGTTCGTGCTGCTGTTTATAATGATGTTTTTCTACTACATTAGGGCTTAGTGTATTACTAGCTGATGTCTCTCTTAGTTAATCCTAGATGTTATTATTGTTTTTCTCTTGCATTTGTTGTTGGATGTAACTGGGACCCTGTGTACATAATCTCGTTTTCAACACATGTACTACATGCGGTGCAAATGACAATAAATTATCTCTGACTCTGACTCTCTCTAAACATCAAATCAAAATCAAAACCCCTTAATTGGTATCTGTAACTGATCTAAACCATTATAGCTTACACACTTTACCGTGTACCGTATGTCCTGTACATATTGCAGTTCTGACAATAAAGTTGACTTTGACTTTTTGACTTTGACACTAGGTGCATATAGGCCTAATGTAAAATCCCAATCATAAGCCCACCTAAAACCTCATAAATGCATAACACATAGAACCAGAATGGCACCGACTGGAAACCACCCAGCCAACCACCTTTGATGTGAGGACCTGCAACTCCAACGTTGGTCACCAACCTTCATCCAGTGGTTGCCTCTTCTACATCAATCAAGGGTCCCTCTACATACTGATGCAATCAACAACTCCAGTCAGTGTGGAATTACTGTTATGGATTATAAGATTTGTTCCAATGGATTACAGACTCAGTTTTCCAAGGGATTAACAGTTTTGCCACAATGGAATTACTAACAAACAATATGGGATTAATTTTTTATTGATTTTTTTTCACTTGCTGGATTACATCAAGATCAGAGACATTTGGAGGTATCCTTTCATGTTAGAACTCATCCCCATGGACTGGCAGTGGCACAAAAAGCCGCTATGCAGGTTATGCAAGGCATAGGGGTGTTGCATTAAAGGAGGCATCAAAACCATCTCTAGAAAAAAATGTTTTTCTAGTAGGAATTTTCAATATTTAACTCCAAGAAATTATCAATAATGGAAACAATACTGATTAGGTGCCACCCCTGCTCCTTCACCTCCCCTCCTCCTATCTCTCTGCTCTCCCTTCACACACAGGTGGCTGTGAACACGCCCCTAAAAGAACACACAGGCGCATTTTTTTATTTTTTTTATCTTGGACTACCACTCGTGCACTTGACTTGACAAAAAGATGGAGCGGCAGAAAAAACAACTATCCAGGGCGCAAAACAGAAAAAGGAAAAGGGAGAAGGATAAAGATGTTGGTGGGATGAAAAAAAGCCTTTCAATGTGGTTGAAAGATAGTAGGTAAGCTTAGCAGGACAGGAGGGTTGTAAATATTCAGGTTAGCTAAAGCTAGCCTAATAGGAATCGTCCCATATTTGGCTGTTAAATGTTGCCTTGCCTACTGATACGATTTGTTTCATATTTTTATGAATATTTGATACATGCCACACACACATGCACACACTAAGTGTAAGAATTACCTAAATAAAACTCTTGAAATATTAACACGGGAAAGCTAAACTGTTGTGGCGGCAGTTCCCAGCTATGTTCCAACGCTCCAGTGCTACAATTTATTCACTCATATGTACATTTATTATTATTGATTATTTAATTAAAGACAAGTTGTACAAGTTTATGTGTGTATCAGACAAATTACTCAGTGTCACTTAGCCCTGAGACACAAAAAGTTTGGTGACCCATGTTACCAACCTTTTTGGCAGAGGGACACTTGAGTTTAAATGTCTTATTTAATATCACTACAGTGGTGTGTGTTGTGATGTATCTGGTAAGTCAGATCAGATAAATGTCCAGTCAGTAACTGTTATCCAACAAGGAGATCATTTAAATTAAAGTTTCATTTCTATTATGGTTTGACTGCTGTATTTTTAAACCTACTTAACACAAAATTAATGTCATTCAGCTGTGAGGATGGAGAGCAGGAAGAGAAGATGACAGAGGAATCAGGACAGACTGGGGAAGGCAACAGGTTGGTCTAATGCAGGTGGAAGTGAGGGAACAGCTACTTAATCCCAAGCAATAACATGTAAACATTATTTTTAAAAACTGTATTAAGATCTGTAATTTTTACAACTAATATATAATGCTTTTTTGACCATATGACAGTGCAGAATGCCACAGACAAAGGGTGAAGGAGACAAGACACAAGGTCAATGATAGAGGAGACAAGTGATGACATCAGGTAGGAATCAAAACTATAACTAACTATGATCAAAACTAAATTGTTAAAAAATTATAGTAGCGTAATGTGTATTGTATTAGTTAGAAAATTAGAAAGAGTTATTCATTTTGTACTGTTACTGGAATATTATTAATTTTTGAACTGATTGTTTGAAAAAAGGGGGCAGATATAATAAGATTTTTTTCTTCTTTCTGCTACCTTTCATTTATTTATATTTTGTACGTTATCATTTATGGGATTGCTTTGTATTGTGTTTTTTGTAATTTAAAAAAAGAACAAATTTAATAAACATAAACATAAATAATTACATTAGGGAGGCATACCATTTTTTTTTTTTTTTTCTTCTTTCGGCTTTATTCCCTGCGTTAGGGGTCGCCACAGCGAACTGGTCGCACGAAGATTTGGCAGTTGTTTTTACGCCGGATGCCCTTCCTGACACAACCACAGACCACCGAGCAACCACAGCCCTCTGTGTGGAGCAGAGAGCTGATATCTAGGGTTCCCGGGGGAGCAGATGGTGGGGGTTAAGGGCCTTGCTCAAGGGCCCAGAGTGGGGCAGATGAGGGTGGATACAAGTGTGACCGCTTCACTTATCCCACCCACATCTTTGATGTTGTCGGTACCGGGGCTTGAACCGGCGACCTTCCGATCACAAGCGCACCTTCTTAGTGGTGGCGCAAAGTCTAGGGAGGCATACCATGATGGTTTGAATTTCTGATGACCGTCTTTCGTTGTCTTCTTTTTTGGGGAAATTAGTTCAGGCAGACATGGTGAGTTAATTGCCACAAAGCAGAGAGGATCAGATGATGAAGAGGGAGAGGAGCAGAAAGGTCCAGATGAGGAAGAGGGAGAGGAGCAGAGAGGTCCAGATGATGAAGAGGAAGAGGAGAGGAGAGGTCCAGACGATGAAAAGGGAGAGGAGCAGAGAGGTCCAGATGAGGAAGAGGGAGAGGAGCAGAGAGGTCCAGATGATGATGAAGAGGGAGAGAAGCACAGAGCTGCAGAGGAGAGGGCCGAGGCAAGGCTTTATTCAGAAGATCCATCTGAATGGCCTTTACCAAACAAAATGAGGGA
>JBBPBX010037323.1:20692-30985 GCA_038048925.1 Garcialebias charrua | reverse complement strand
TTTGCCAAGGTCCACCCAAGGAGCGAGGCAAAAGAAAAACACCTCTCCGACCGCCAGCAGAACCAACAGCCCACACCCACCAGGGCCGCCACGACCCCTACGAACCGCAGTCAGCCCGCCGCCCAAGAAGACACAAAATCCCACATGGACGACAAGGCCAAGAGCGCCCGCCTAACTGCCGACAGAGCCAGGAAGCACCGCGAGCAGGCCCCAACCAGGGCCCGCACGCCGGCCAAGCATAGTCCCAGACCATCATCAAGGACATCCACTTAGTCCCCACCCCAGAAGAAATACTACACCCACCCTTCATACTAACAACTTTCAGAACACATAACACATTAGACACCCAGGCTGGGTTAACCCGCCCCCTCCCTTTGGCCACTAGTCACGCTCCCAGACACCCAACCCCCCAGCACATGAACCCCCAACCCACCAGCGAGCCGAGGTCCCCCTGCCAGAGCCGGGCACCAGAGCGCGAGCCAGCCCATAGCCCGGCGACCCGCCCGCCAGAGCCCAAGACCCCCGATCCCCACCAGGCCCAAGCCCGGGGACGACACGCCCCCAGAATCCCAAGCTCCCGGCGCCCACCCCGAAACCACCCCAGCACAGCCGGGTCACCGACCGGCGACCCATGACCGCCGCCACCGACCACCCGAGGGCCCGCATGCCGCCCCCAGCAGACATCCCCCAGAAGTCCTCCCCAGGTTGAAGGCAGGGTCCTCCCCGCCCAAGCAGCCCCAACCCGCCCCACCCCAACCTCCCCCCACACCAGCCCCAATGCCCCACAAGGCCAGATCCCAGACCCCCCACCCTCACTACGTAACGGAGCCGATCAAAGAATGCCAAATAGATTGATCCGATGTGTCGGCAGATGCTGTTTCAAGACTAATATGATCTAACAGAAGATTTTTATACTGATTAATGCTAAGATTATTTTTATTTTTCCAATTTAGGAGTATGGTTTTCTTTGCGATGCATAAGGCAGTGAAAAGCATACAGGATGTATTTTTTTCTAGTATAACATCTTCAAAGATACCCAATAAGCAAACAGATGGAGAGAGTGGGATATTACATTTCAAACATTTAGACAAGTCTTCACATACCTGTACCCAGAACCTCTGAACAGGTGGACAAAACCATAGTGCGTGAATATACTGTAATCATAAGGTATATTACTTGTGCACTGTGAGCAATTGTTGGATGATGTAAATCCCATCTTAAACATTCGCTAATCTGTATAGTGTTTTTAAACATATTTGAAACCAGGTGTTTTGGTCAAAGTTGACTGATAAATCTGTCTCCCATTTTGCAACAGGAAGTGTTATGGAGTCATCTATTCTAGACAATTTCGTGTATATTAGATAACAATTTGGGTTGTTTAAGATTAATGAATTCTGACACGCATATTGGTGTCTCTAACAATTCTCTATTAAGCTTAAATTTCTTTTTTACAATAGACTTGATTTGTTGATATTCTAAAAAGTATTTATTGTCAATGCCATATTGTATTATTAATTCATTAAATGAAATAAAGTCTACACCATCAAATATGTGTTCCAGACGTTCAATTCCCTTAAGTCTCCAACCTGAGAAATTTAACATATTATTTTCTTTCTGTATGTCAGGATTGTTCCAGATGGGTGTTTGTCTGCATGGGAGTAGTGAAGACTTTGTCATTTTCAGATACTCCCACCATGCTGTCAGAGATGAGCTAATACTGATACTTTTAAAGCAGACATGTTTTTTATATTAATACTAATAAATGGCAGATCTGAAACCCTAATATTATTACATAAAGTTTGCTCTATATCTAACCAAGTAACATCTAGTGCATTTGGATTTAGCCACTTTGAAATATATTCTAACCTATTTGCTAAATAGTAGTGATAAAAGTTTGGAAGTTCTAATCCTCCGGTTTCTTTAGATTTCTGTAGTGTTTTTAAGCTAATACGTGGAGTTTTGTTTTTCCAAAGGAATTTAGATATGAAAGAATCCAAGGACTTAAACCATTCATTTGAAGGTTTATTTGGAATCATTGAGAATAAATAATTTATTCTCGGCAAGACCATCATCTTTAC
Organism: Garcialebias charrua; assembly: GCA_038048925.1. Classification (NCBI taxonomy): domain Eukaryota; kingdom Metazoa; phylum Chordata; class Actinopteri; order Cyprinodontiformes; family Rivulidae; genus Garcialebias; species Garcialebias charrua. The sequence continues at coordinate 28,907 of JBBPBX010037323.1, read as the reverse complement.
TGAGGCAACTCTTCCCATAAGTGAAATTGGTAGAGATTTCCATCTAGTAAGATCGTCTTCAATTTTCTTTAAAAGTGGTATATGATTTAATTTTATTAAGTCTTCTAATCTATGAGAAATCTTAATACCCAAGTATGTAATGTTACCTGATTGTAGTTTTTCATTTAAAGAAGTATTAAACACATAATTTATTGGAAGAGCTGTAGATTTTGACCAATTTATAGAATAATCAGAAACTTGTGAGAATGAGTTTATTAATTTTGATAACATTAGATATAGAGTTTTCTGAGTTATTGAAGAAAAAGTAAAACATCGTCAGCATATAGACTAATTTTATGTTCTATATTTTTACACTGTATGCCTTTAATGTCAGCAGTTTGCCTTATTGCTGCTGCTAAAGGTTCAATAAACATAGCAAATAATGCTGGTGAAAGTGGGCATCCCTGTCTTGTGCCCCTCTCTAAACAAAAGCTTGAAGATATTTGATTATTTGTCCTGACACATGCTTTTGGTGAGTTATATAGTATTTTCAACCAATTAATAAAATATTTTCCAAATCCAAATTTAATCAAGGTAGCATATAAAAAATTCCAATTTACTCTATCGAATGCTTTTTCTGCGTCTAAAGATAAAATAGCTGTTTCAATATTTTTACTATATGAATACTCTATTAAATTATATAATCTGCGAGTGTTTGTAGTCGAATGTCTTCCTTTTATAAATCCAGTTTGATCTGGATGAATAATGAAAGGAGTTATCCTCTCTAATCTTTTAGAGAGGGCTTTACAAATTATTTTAACATCGACATTAATAAGCGAGATGGGACGATAACTTGTAGGCAATACTGGGTCCTTACCTGATTTTAAAAGAAGACTAATGTTGGCTGAGTTCATATGTGTTGGAAGCCTGCCATTTTCTTCTGATTCTAATAGCATTCTGTAAAATATTGGTTCCAATATATTCCAAAATTCTTTATAAAATTCTGCTGGAAAGCCATCTGGACCAGGAGATTTTTTATTTGGCTTTTTTTATTGCTTCATGGAGTTCTGCTGATGTTAATGGTGAGTCTAGGTCTGATGATTGACTACTGTTTAATTTTGGAAGTGTTACTCTATCCAAGAATTGATTGATATCCTCATCTGTTGGATTTATTTGTGGAGTATATAGAGTTTTATAAAATCTCTAAAAACACTGTTTAAATTAAAAGTAAACATTATATTTTTAGTGATTGCAAAAAACTTGTACAAAGTAACTATATCAGATTTATACTTCAGTAAGATAAAATGTGAATGCAAGGAGCAGTTTGATGTTGATTTAATAAGAACTATAATCACAACATGTTCATTATAATCAATTTTTATCAAGGTTTTCTCAGAACATTGGAGCCCAGTTTCATTGAAAAATTATAATTTGTCATTATATGTCATGTTGTAAATTCTGTTCTTAATCATATGGAGGAAATGTTGAGGAAGTACTGACAGCAAAACATAACTACAATAATGCTGTGGAAAATATTGAAGTTTGAAATTATTAATGTTCATCAAGGAAACCTAATGACTCAAAATTAGTTTTACGCCTTACAGACATTTTGTCCAAATCAAAATTATTGATCATCTGATGTTTATTGCAAAGTCATCACATAGTGAAATAAAAGCTGTGCTTTGGCTGGAGTATAAGAAAATAAAATATTGTTATTATGTGATATCTGAACCTTTTTGGAATAAAAGAGCATAAAATCCTGCAGTTAAACCTTGTTTGAGAGCAGCACGGTGGCTCAGTCGGCAGAGCTGTTGCCTCTCAGTGAGGAGGACACCCTGGTTAAAATCCCGGCTGGGAACCTTTCAGACTGCTTTGAGTTTAACTCATCACAGAATTCTCATTAGCAGGACTTTGGATTCTGGACATGCCTCCAGAATCTGTCCTAAAGAGAAGCAACTCCAGGCTGAGCATTGGGGTTGATTAGGAGCAGTGCAAATGAGGCATTAGAGCAGAGTTTTGTGTGCTACTCGCTCTTTTTCAGCATATAGGAACAAAACTAACAACATCCTTGGTCCAAAAGGATGTTCCTGTATTCACCAGTATGGATGTAACTTTGGTCATGCACAATACACGTAGCTGAGCCCAGCGTTAGGGTTGCCAGATGTGCATGGATATGTTTGTGCTGTGTGTGTGAACACCCTCACTCAGCACATTTAAAGCTGCTCTATGTAACTTTTCTAAAAATGTATTTTTAACATATTTCTTCACTCTGTCACTATCTCCTGACAGACTGATGTTAGACAAAGTAATCTCTGAAAAAAACTATATCTGCTTCTCCAGGTGGTACTAAAAGCATTTCTAAAAACCCACAGTGACCCGCCGTTAACCAGCCAATAAAAACAGAGTTTTTAACCAGCCAATAAAAACAGAGCTTCTCACGCCCCTAACCCACGCCCCCGCCTGTCCCAGCCCCAGCGCGCATCCGCGCACGTTCTCGTTCAAAGGATTGCAAAGCGATGCAGGACTGTTTTGTATGTGACACAAATGTATTAAATTCCCTTCTTCATCCCTGATCTGGACTTTTCTTTAGTTTTTTTGCCAAAAGTCAAGTGATCGCTTCCTCCTCCGTTGACTCCATGACTGAAATGATGAGGAAATGAATGAATTTGTCACGAGCGAATTAAACTCGGGTTCAACATGGCTGCGCAAGGCTCTGCAGATTTCCTGGTGTTCTGGTGTGCTGGACCAGCGCTCCATGTTTTTATTTTATTTTTTAGAACGTGTTATTAACATATAAACACAGAACATCGCAGCGGCTGCACACATGCACGTTCACGAGAATGGGGGGAGGAGCTAAGGAGGCTGAGCTGCAGTTCAGCCGAGAGCAAGGGGGAGGGATCAGAAACGTGTCTCTGTTCAAAATTTTTCTAAGTTCCAGCGTGTTCCAAAAACTACATATAGCAGCTTTAACAGTTTGGATCAAGGTTCAATAATTTTAAAGTGACTGTGTGATAGTTCATTATTTTGTATCTGGCAACCCTGCCTAGCCTGGGAACTGCAACAGATCCATGCAAACACACTTTTTTCTTGTTTATTCACCACAATAAACACTGGAAGTCACTATCATCTCCAGTGATTGCTCTTGTGTAAACAGGGCCTAATGTAGTGCAACATGATGCTTTTTCATAAAAAAATAAAATAAAATCCAAGATTTGTGTGGTTTTATCTCATTATCTTGTTTCAAATGACTAAAAAAACTCCAAAACACAAAACAAAACAAAAAATCAGTGGTGTTTTGTGTGCTTGAAGTATTTTCTTGCAGTTGAGTGTTACTTCGAACATCTTCCTTGTACAGTAGTTGCAACTGACCTAATCTCCACACCTCACCTTACAATACACTAAATTAGCTTTACACTACCGCTGCACTGCTTTCATGTTTGTTTATTGCCTTTGAGCACTTCATGTTTGACCTTGAAAAGGCTATTTTGAATCACTAAGTGCATCTTTACACATTGTCCCATTCTACAGGTGAGACGAGTTCATGGCTTAAACTCTTGGCATCCAGAAAGTCGTGCAGCCAGTTCTGATGGTTTTTAAGCAAACATAACAAAAAATTCTTAAAATTGGTGGAATTTATTCTGTTTAACTGACCTTCACGTCTGAAAGTAAAGATAAGCTGCTGTGTTCTGCCAAAACTGAGTAAAAGTTTAGCTAAAAGCTTCAACAGGCTAACAAAATATGAAAAGTATCAAAAGTCTAAAAGTACAAAAAGATCAGCTAAAAGATAAAAATGACAAAGTTAGCTAAAATTTAGAAATAGCAGATAAAAACTTAAGGTAGCATAAGAAGATCAAAATAAAGCCAGTTTGCTATAAAAACAAATACTGTTTTTAAATTGGTTACCGGTAAGTTATTCAGTGTATTTTTAAGAGAAAATTATAAATAAAGATTAGCTTTTTGATCCAATTAGTCTGAAACTTGTTGGTGTTCTCATTCTGTGGCCTTCATTAGATGGAAAGAGTCCTTTTAACAGCAGGAGTGAAAATTATTTTCTGCCACACACTTTTAAAGTGCTAAAATAAAATATTTTATTCTTCATTTGGAAATAATGAGCTGAAAATCTGTGAAAACAAAGGATAACGTCGGTGCCTTGATATCACATGCTAACACTGCCTTCATGCAGCAGGGACAGTACTCGTGAAAGACTCGTCTCGGAGTTGCGAGATCACAAACCGCGGCGTGCTGTGGGAGTGGAGGTGATAAGAGGCTTAACCCTGGCTTAGTGACTGTACGGTGAATTTACTGCCACTGGAGAGAGAAGAAGGGAAGAGGGAGGCGAGGATCGTGCTGGAGCGGGGAGTTCGTGTTATTCTTTGGACTGATAAGATTCAGCTGACAAAATAAATAAATTAAAAAGTACAGTAAACTGTCCCAGCGCAGTCGGCCCGTGTTAACTAATAGTTTGTTTTTCTACTAAATGAAGGCTGCTTGTTCACTGAACAGATACTTTGTGTTCAGCGTGTTCAGCACATTCCTTTTCAAAACTAAAGCGAGTGAGAAACCTGCAGCGTTACCATCACACGTGTGCTTATTTTGATATTTACCAGATTTCTAAGGGCCTAAATGCTCTACACTGACAGTTTCATATTTAATTAATGTTTGGACAGAAGTAGACGTCACGAACTGGTTTACACGTTATCGTCCTTGTTAATAACAGTCACATTTCATAAAGAACTCCGTTCAGACGACCTGGTAATGAGTTTAAAAATACTGTGCACACCCGCTCTCAGTTTTCAGAAATCCTGTCACTGAAAGTGCCAAGTGCTACGAGCTCTGACTTTAATTTGTTACGAGTTATGGCTCTGGGGGGCAAAAGACCGTAGCCCACCTCTTCACCCACATCCACAGCTAGTGGTTCTCACAGAAAAACGTCTAACATGATTGCTCTGCTCCACACCGAGACATTGACATGACAGCAGGGCACTTTTGATAAGACTTCCACGGAGTTCAAACTTTGACTTTTTGCATTTTCTTTAAGATAATAACCTTATCAAGCTCGCTAGTTCTGAAACCCTTCAGCTGACAAGGCAAACTGCAGCCCCTCCACCCACAAGGGTAAGAGGGGTGTTCTGCAGGCACCCCTGGGACTTGGATAAGGATAGTACCAGTATCTCTGCTGGGAACTGTTGGTGAATGGTACTTGTGAATGAGGGACTCTAAAATGTTTAGAAACATCCAATGGGGTTCTCAGTTTCATGGCGTTATAGTCACAGTCTTTCAAAAGATTTGTGCAACACATGTTCCTACAGGCGTCTTGAACTCATCCTGACATTTACACCCAGATGCAGGAAAAGAGCCACCTGCATCATGAAAGACCTCACTCACCCAGCACACTCACTCTTTGCCCCACTCCCCTCAGGACGGAGGTTGAGGAGCATCAAATGTAGAACCACTAGACTGAGGAACAGCTTCTACCCTGAGGCTGTTAGACTCATGAATAAATAAATAATAAAAATAAACACTGCAAAATATCACATCATGCTGATGCTGATCTGTTTTCTTGTTGCTGTGTTCATCTGTGACCATCTGCTCATACAGACTCGTGTTCGTGCTGCTGTTTATAATGATGTTTTTCTACTACATTAGGGCTTAGTGTATTACTAGTTGATGTTTTTCTTAGTTAATCCTAGATGTTATTACTGTTTTTCTCTTGCATTTGTTGTTGGATGTAACTGGGACCCTCGTGTACATAATCTCGTTTTCATCTCATGTACCACATGCGGTGCAAATGACAATAAAGACTCTCTGACTCTGACTTATCCTGATGCAGGCTCACTAATCCAGGTAGAGAAATCTAACAAGGTTAAAGTCAGGTCCACTGGACGGATTCTTCTTGTTGAAACGTTTCGTCTGTTATCCAAAAGAATTCTGGATCCAAACAACTAGACTGCATCTAGTCTTTGGGATAAAAGATGAAATGTTTCAACAACAAGAAGAATCCGGCCAGAGGACCTGACTTAACCTTGTTAGATCATCCTGCTTGTTTCTGTTCATGCCAAAGAACTGAAGTTCACCTGTCCAGGGCATACCTGTACTCTGTCTCTTGACTGCTGGAACTAAATGCCAGTTCCTCACAAAACATCACAGAAAAACAGGTAAAGAAAATGGATGGATGATCCATCTACCTATCTTCAAATAAAAAAGGTGAAATGGGCCAAGGCATGTGCAGAAAACAGTGCAAGCACTAAATCAGTTTGATTTCAAACGTTTGCTGTTCCAAAAGTGTCCGGCCGGCTCACTGGTCATCAACACTTTCAGTGAGACTTCAATGGAGGATTTGCCTGTTTATCTGTAATGAGTGTCCAACAGTCGATGTATTTCAGAGTCAGAGATTATTTATTGTTGTTTGCACCACATGTGGTACATGTGGTGGAACAAAATTAGGTACACCGGGCCCCAGTTACATCCAACAATACCGGTAAAATGTAAAAGAAAAACAGTAATAAGATCCAAGATATGAACTAAGAAAAACATCAACTAAAAATACACTAAGCACTGATATCTTAAAAACATTATGTCAAACAGCAGCACGAACATGAGTCTGTATGAGCAGATGAGCACGAATGAACACAGCAACATGAAACAGATCAGCAGCAACATGAAACAGATCAGCAGCAACATGAAACAGATCAGCAGCAACATGAAACAGATCAGCAGCAACATGAAACAGATCAGCAGCAACATGAAACAGATCAGCAGCAACATGAAACAGATCAGCAGCAACATGAAACAGATCAGCAGCAACATGAAACAGATCAGCAGCAACATGAAACAGATCAGCAGCAACAAGAAACAGATCAGCAGCAACAAGAAACAGATCAGCAGCAACAAGAAACAGATCAGCAGCAACAAGAAACAGATCAGCAGCAACAAGAAACAGATCAGCAGCAACAAGAAACAGATCAGCAGCAACATGAAACAGATCAGCAGCAACAAGAAACAGATCAGCAGCAACATGAAACAGATCAGCAGCAACAAGAAACAGATCAGCAGCAACATGAAACAGATCAGCAGCAACAAGAAACAGATCAGCAGCAACATGAAACAGATCAGCAGCAACATGAAACAGATCAGCAGCAACAAGAAACAGATCAGCAGCAACATGAAACAGATCAGCAGCAACAAGAAACAGATCAGCAGCAACAAGAAACAGATCAGCAGCAACAAGAAACAGATCAGCAGCAACATGAAACAGATCAGCAGCAACAAGAAACAGATCAGCAGCAACAAGAAACAGATCAGCAGCAACATGAAACAGATCAGCAGCAACAAGAAACAGATCAGCAGCAACATGAAACAGATCAGCAGCAACAAGAAACAGATCAGCAGCAACAAGAAACAGATCAGCAGCAACAAGAAACAGATCAGCAGCAACATGAAACAGATCAGCAGCAACAAGAAACAGATCAGCAGCAACAAGAAACAGATCAGCAGCAACAAGAAACAGATCAGCAGCAACAAGAAACAGATCAGCAGCAACATGAAACAGATCAGCAGCAACATGAAACAGATCAGCAGCAACAAGAAACAGATCAGCAGCAACATGAAACAGATCAGCAGCAACATGAAACAGATCAGCAGCAACATGAAACAGATCAGCAGCAACATGAAACAGATCAGCAGCAACAAGAAACAGATCAGCAGCAACAAGAAACAGATCAGCAGCAACATATTTTCACTTCACAGTGTGATTTGATTTTAGTATTTCATTGTTTTGTGTTTCTACGTTTTTTTATGGTTTTAATCACGATTTGTTATTATTATTATTTTCTTTAATTACTGCCATTGATTTTATTGTTAAGCACTATGGTAACCACTGCTGTTTTTAAATGTGCTTTATACATAAATTTGACTTGACTGCCACACCAACTTTTACCTACTACTACTGGGGATTGAACCTGGGGCTTTCAGGTCCTGAGTTGGCTGCCCTGCCTCTACACCATCTCAGCCCCAAATTGTTCATGATCACTTTTTTTTGTTTGCTAAGGTTAATACCATGTGGGGTCAACTTGATTCAGACCGACTATGATTGAAAGCTTTGCTAAAATCCAACCTTTATTTAATGAATTGTTTTGCTAACAGACAGCTTATGAACACACACAGACAGGTATTACACTATCACCCAGTAGAGGTGGCTGGCAATAATAGATATAGCTTGCTCTGAAATAGGGCAAAA
>JBBPBX010037323.1:1574-17040 GCA_038048925.1 Garcialebias charrua | reverse complement strand
TAAGTCTCTTTAGTCCAATATGTCCAATAAATTGGAAAAATCCATGAATATGTTGCTTCGCCCCATAAGTCACATATATTATGCATCACCACTGACGCGTCACGTATGTTACGCGTCACCACCCTGTAGGGTTGGGCATCATTTGAATTTGAGCAATTCCGGTTCCGATTCCGATTCTTCGTTTCGATTCCGATTCTTTTCGATTCTCGGTTCCGATTCTTTTTGTAGGCGGGGTTACAAAAAGACGTGTCAATTCAATTCAGTTTATTTATACTGTATAGTTCCAAGTCACAACAGAAGTTGTCTCAGGGCACTGAACAGAAACAATCAAATATAAAAATAATAAGTTAACAGAACCTTTAATATAAAAATAATGGTAACACTATTTATCTGAGGAGACTACATTGAGTTTAACTCCATGTTATAAAAAAGCTACAGTAGTTAGCCAGAGTTATTTCAGGATGAAATAATTTGTACTTCTGTTTGAATTTAATGCTATGAACTTTTTCCTTTTTGTTACATTTACTGTGAATTTCTCACAGGGCAGATTAGAGCCAACATGAAGCACTTTGGTGTGGACTTGTTCCTGTTGAAAGTGCTTTATAAATAAAATGGTATGGTATGGTAACATGGAGGACTCACAAACATATATTATTATTATTATTATTGTTATTATTATTATACATATAATATTGTCCAGTGTCTGATGCTGCAGTCATGTTACTGAGCTCCCACTGATGGGCTAACCTGGTTCCACCACCTGCAGCAGGATCCTCAGACAGAACAGCTGGTGGGATGTCCTGGTATCTGCAGCCCTCTCTCCATTTGTTTCTTCATGGACATGGAGTTGTGAAATTATGTTGTGCCTCTTCCTCAGCAAAACGCTCCTCCAGTGGAGACTTTCTGGACAGGCTGCAGGAAGTTCCTAAACAAACAACAGGTTTATCAGTATTATCAGTAAAAAGAGATTATTAAATCATTTTTAAGACTGAGAATGTGTACAATTATTAGCTCTGTTGTTATTGCCTAACTAACCTATTCAATAATTCTTCAAACTGTGACATGCACTCATAATGGAATGAAAGAGAACATAAACAGAAATTATATAATACTGAAAACTAGAGACATTTAGACATTTTAAAAGACACTGAGAACTTTAAATGGATTAAGAATGTTAATAAGTGTTGGATTTGAGTGCAATGTAAGTGCAATCCATGGTTGAATTCACATCTGAAAAGGGATGCAACCTTTTCACAACATATGCTGTAACAGCTGTGGCACTCTAAAGTTACTGACGTTTTTACCTTGGACAGTCACTGGTGGTGAACACTGAAGCCATTTCAGGTCGTTTGTCTAAGAAGAAAAAATACAAGCTAACGTTAGCATCGTGTTTGTATTTGAGCTGACTTACCGCTTTAAGCGGAGTATAACTTGTTAGCTGCCTTAATGTTGGTATGAGATGTAGTTTATAGTTTATTTATTTACCTGATGGAGCCGAAGAGGTAGCGATTAGCGAAAAGTTCGGCGGAGCGTTTTGCAGACGGACCACTCTGTACTTCCGGTCGGATACGAAGCGAAAATAATCCGGTGGAGCGCGTCAAAGACGGGACACTATTTTACTTCTCCACCCTCCTTTGCATGATAAAATTATTGCTCCACCCTCCTTTGCATGATAGAAAATTATTGCAAGTGCTGCACTGACCTGACTGGTCATTTTATTAATTAGTAAGCTTTCGATCGCGGAACCCACACTTCCGGTGGATTCTTCTTCGTTGGTTTTCGGCGGGGCTACTTCCGGTCGGCTAACTAGCATCAAACTTAGGAATCGCAAATTAATATTTTGAACGATTCCGGGAAAACCGGACAGTTAGTCCCGGTTCCGAACGATTCTCGATTCTCGATGCCCAACCCTACCGCCCTGCTGCATATGGCGGCCACCAGAGCGTGCACAGAAAGACGTTAAAATGTAAATGTCACATTTTTGTCATCTGTGTATGTTCCCATACTTGACAGACGAAATTGGTCTCTGCATTTAACCCAACCACCACCAGGTGGTGCAGTGAGCAGCCGTAGTCAGCGCCCGGGGAGCTGGAGAATTAGATGTGCACTCATAGACACCCCAAGGTGTGTAGTGGCCGTGGCGCGAACCCGCGTCCTTCGGGTCCCAAGTCAAAAGCCCTGCCACTACACCATCTTGGCTCCTTACAAGATTAACACGGTAAAAACAATTATTTGTTTGCGAAAATTATAGCAAAAGTGTTTCTGAGCTTAACCTGTCCTTAATAAATTCACATAATGGTATAATCAGCTGGATTTAAAAAAGTAGTTTCGCTACGTGCACGCGTGCGGGTGTGACTGCTTCATTTCTTTAAAATTTAGCAAGATAAACACTTAAATATATATATATTTCTTAGCTGACATTATAGCAAAAGCATTTCTGAGCTGAACCTTTCCTTAATAAATTCACGTAATTGTCAAATCAGATGGATTAAAAAAAGTAGTTTTGCTACGTGCACGCGCGCGAGTGAGACTGCTTTATTTCTTTAAAATTTAGCAAGATAAACATAAAAATATATATTTCTTAGCTGACATTGTAGCAAAAGTGTTTCTGAGCTTAACCTTTCCTTAATAAATTCACGAAATGGTCAAATCTGCTGGATTAAAATTGTTTCGCTTTGACGTCTTCCAAACGGTCGCGCGCGCTGCAATAATAAATTATAAATAAATCTAATTTTAGCTCAAACATCTCCTACAGCTAATGGGTTGTAAATATCCATCCAGTGATTACTTTCTGTATGTTTTATCAAAATCTGCCATGTGGTTCATGAGATATTTTACTAACAAACACTAGTTCAGACCAACCTCCAGAGTTCAGGAGGCCGGGCTGCAACAGAGTGAGTCCGAGCAGCGGAGGCTTTTTTTGGACACATGAGCTGGGAATGGCCGGTGGATCCTAGCGGCCGAAAGTGTTACTGCTGCCTCTAGCGGCCGAAAGTGGTACTGCTCTATTTTTTTCATCAGAATGAATGGAAACGGTCATATCTCAGCCAAAAATTGGTCTAAAAATATGGGGAAAAAATCCATAAATATGTCGCTTCGCCCCATAAGTCGCAGGACATGAAAATTAGTAAAAGAAACTGTGACTTATAGGCAGAAAAATATGGTATGTATGTGTATAATATATAGGTTAATCGTGAATGCAGTACTCCCTACCACTGAAAAAAAAGGAAAAGGAAAGACGAAACATTTCTACAATTTTTTTTGAATGTCCAGAGGACCAGTTTAAACTTTTTAGAAAACACTGATTTGTTTTGTAATGTTTTTCCTTAATTTTGAAATTGCTATTTTTTTGTTTGACATCCTGTAGAACAAAGATGAATAGAACAATATACATGTATGAATTTTCTCTATTGTTTCATATTGAAGTCCATAATAATCACTTTCCTGTAAATGACCTGCTATTTCAAGTCCCCATACTAGCATAATCCATCCATCCATTATCATTTACCAGCTTCTTCCTTTTTGGGACACAGGGGTCACATATCCATATCACTGTTCGAGAGGTTGGGGACACCCTGGGCAGGTTGCTAGTCCATCAGAGGGCTCCTTGCTAGCAGTGATATTTTTGTTTCTTTTTTACAGTCATTGCTTCTGGAAGGTTTATTGTCTCTGCTAAAAATAAATAAATAATGGGAAATAAAACCTTGTACCAAACCCATATTAAATTGTTGACCCTAAAACTAAGGTACATATACAGTAGATCCATAACGTATGCGTATTGTTATAATAATAATACTGTAATAATAATGAATTCAATTTATAACGCACTTTTCCATCCATCCATCTTCTTCCGCTTATCCGGGGTCGGGTCGCGGGGGTAGCAGCCTAAGTAGGGAGGCCCAGACTTCCCTCTCCCCAGCCACTTGGAGCAGCTCCTCCGGGGGAATCCCAAGGCGTTCCCAGGCCAGCCGAGAAACATAGTCCCTCCAGCGTGTCCTGGGTCTTCCTCTGGGTCTCCTCCCGGTGGGACATGCCCGGAACACCTCACCAGGGAGGCGTCCAGGAGGCATCCTAACCAGATGCCCGAGCCACCTCAACTGGCTCCTCTCGATGTGGAGAAGCAGCGGCTCTACTCCGAGTCCCTCCCGGATGACTGAGCTTCTCACCCTATCTCTAAGGGAGAGTCCAGCCACCCTGCGGAGAAAACTCATTTCAGCCGCTTGTATCCGAGATCTTGTTCTTTCGGTCATAACCCAAAGCTCATGACCATAGATGAGGGTGGGGTGAGATGAGGATAACACACTTTTCATTAGTGAAAATCTCAAAGTGCTACACACATTGAATGCTACACACATTCATACACCGGTAGCGGCAGACTACCATGCAAGGTGCTTTCCAGTCCTACCGGGAGCAACTCGGGGTTAAGTGTCTTGCCCAATGACACAACGACACATGGTGTGGGGAACCGGGATTCGAACTGCCAACCTTCCGATCGGGGGACGACTGCCATTACCACTACGCCACGGTCGCCCCTCTAGTAGTCTGCCTTAGGTGATAATGTTATTTAAAATTAGGTTCATTATATACAGTTACAAATAAGTTATGAAAGGAAGATGTTTTCCAAAAAATGTGGTTGAATAACAAACACTTTTGTACTTGAGCAAAATAGTTAACATTAACTTGATCCAGACTCTTCGTTTGCATTTTTTTTTTCTCTGTATGACTGTTTGTTGCTGTGAAGGGGGTTGGTGCAATCTATTACATGAGCAAAGACCGTCACGTTGAATTTAAGTGCTGTGACTTGATGTGCCAACAGTCACCACTTGCCTATTTTGGTCCCCCTGAGGAACAATAAGGTAGCGTGACTGCACCATGGTCCCTCCACAGAAAAGGCTGTAGGATTAGATTGCTTTTGTTCTCTACTCATGCATGAGGCAAGCAAAGGCCAGGGATTGCATATCATTGCTGGAATCTCGCAGGATACAGTGTGAAGTGAAAAGTCGGTTTTTCCCCCATCGAAAACAAAGTACCTATAGTGACTTACATGTGCAGCTCTGTTGGCATTCAAACACCGAGCGAAGGCTCCCCTTTTGCAAAACGATAATAAACCCAAAATCCAATATCACAACAAAAGACAACTCCTATTGGCGTGACAAATATTCAGGGGCCATCTCCAGCTAGCTTTCCAACTGTTCTATTCATTACATTTCTCTCTCTCACTTATTCTGCTCAGTTGCAGCCGCTGTTTCCTCTCCTCTTGGCATGAAATAGGCACTCCAGGAAGTACATTTTGTGCAGGCTCTCCTCCTGCTGCTTCAGCTGATTTCACAAATGATGGTGAAATAGCCAGGAGAGTGAAGAGGTAAATGGAAAAAAAGACAGCAATTGCAAGCTACAACCGTATTCCTGCACACTATTTTTTTCTTCTTCCATAGATAACAGGGAATGATTAGAAAACAGCAGATCAGAAGACAAACACCAACCTCCGCCAGGGCCATGATATATTTTGTGTGAAAACTCTTACAACATGAACTCAATTCAGAGGTGAAAAATGCACACGCATGGATAAGGTGTCAACATGCAAACACAATCTTATCAAGTCTTATTTCCTTCAATCTAGTCTTTTTTTGACAACAGGAAATAGCAGGACTGGTAGTAGATAAGTGGCACATGTTGGTTGGACAAACAATGAGTATGAAGTTTGTTACAGTTTTTAATTTGTCTGTGTAATGGCATTTTTGATGTTGGGCATTTTGTTGCAAAAGCTAAAAATAAGCCATTATTTGAAGGAATTGTTTATGTCTAAAATGAAAAATTAAAATCAGGTCTGACATTTGGTGAAAAAGTCGGAAAAATAAATTACCATACAATGTCCAAAACTGCAAGGAAAAAAAAAAGTTTGACAGTAAAATATTGAATTGGTTTATTATAAGCAAACATAACATTTGGTTGGGCTTGGGGTAGATATAGTTGTATCTGGAATTTGTGAACTCAAGACACATTGATAAAGCACTTCAAGTATAAAATGATGTGATTTCTGGAAAGATGGAGGTGGCACACAGAGATGAAGTCAACTCACCGATGTTATGCCTCTGAATCAGCAAGAGGTAGTCACAGAGCTGACATGATTAGTGTGTGTAAGCTTTTGTGATGTGAAGCATTGTGATTTGAGAGTACTAGTTGAGACCGGTGGTCTAAGCGACATTGTTAGAATCTCAGAAGCAGGCTTTTAACACGTGCAGACAGGTCACACCCGTCCAAAACAATCATCACGTATAACAATCACATGTTTTAGGCCCTGTTTGCAAGTGTTAGAAACCTGCTTCTGAGATTACAACAAGACATTGGCTTGAAACACAAAAATGAATGCTACCTTTGGGGAAGAGATGGGGTAGAGGTAGAGCAGCCAACTTGGGACCAGAAAGTTGCGGTTTGACTCCCAGCCATTCCCACATAGTGTGGTGCCTCTGAGCAAGACACCCAATCCCAAAGTGCTCCCTGGGCACTTACATAGCTGTCCACTGCTCCATCTGGGCATATCTCACGTGTGATGGGTTAAATGCAGAGAACAAATTTTGCCACTACATGTATTTAGAAACATACAACGATGACCATCTCAGACTTACCCTCCTTTACAGAACAGATCTGGTAAGCAGGCCTCTGAATGACTAAGGCCCTGTACACACGTAGCCGTTTATCTGTAAAACCGAACAGTTTAGCATGCGGTTTAGCCTTTCATCCACACGTGAACGCCGGTTGATGTAACTATAAACGAATAATAACAAAACTCCGGCCAAAGTGAAGATTTGAGAACTCTCCGTTTTCGAGTCTGCTTGTGGACTTTCAGAACGGAGCTTTCTGCTCCAGCTGGACCGGCAAAACTGGTTCTGCCGGTCCAGCTGGAGCGGCACTCACGTCACATAATGCTCTAAAAAAAGCACTAAAAAGTCAACATACCTGCTCTGACATGATTCCTAGTCGACATTTTCCTGCGTTTTATTAATTTTGTACTCCAACACGGTATTTAATAGTAGTTCAACCTCACGGTCTGTCCACACAAACGAAAGAAAATAAATAAATAAATAACAGGAAGTGTGGCTGCATGAGTTGAAGGGTTGTGACAGCACTACACTGCCACCTATGGGTTCAGCATATTCATTACAACTTTACAACGTTCTGTGGTGAAAAAAACGGGACATGTAAACAAACATTTTAAATATTCGAACATGTATGGACAGAGATATTTTTTGTGTGCAAATATTCGTTTTTCAAACACCAGGCTACGTGTGTACAGGGCCTAAGTCTTCCAGATGGGGGATGAAACGTTCCTCACTTAAAGAAACTGGTCCAGATGACATGATTTAGCCTTTTTTGTTATTCTGATAATACTGCTTATTTCAGCACTGCCAACAAGAACTTTTCAATAACTGAATGCTGTTGCCTCTGAAGTGCTTAAAACTCTTGCCCCTTTTACTTTTCTTGATGTAATATTATTACATTTACTCTGCAGAGACAGAGAGTCAAAGTCAAGTCAAAGTACTGCCTTTTTAATTATTGTAACATCACATTCACTAAGAATTATAGAATTGTCCCTTTTATGTTTCTAGCCATTAACACAAGCATGCATATCTCTGCTCTCAACCTATATGTTACTACAGTTCCCATAGGTTGACTACAATGTATTCTGCTGGTTTCATTTCATGCTTTTAGATCGGGGCTTGTATTGGATGTGGATTCTCATTACACGTTCTATTGATGTAAACACAAAAAAAGCTCCTCTTGATACTGCACCTGCGTCTGATTTTCTTCTGTTGACAGGAATGAAATTGATCTATTCATATCAGTGTGCTATGCCCAAGTAATGTCCTGTGATGAAACAATAACAAGCTTGAAGCAAAAACTGCAAATACTCTAATTAGCAGGTTTTGAGCATGTATCCAAAGAACAATACAACCATAATGATCCATCAGCAAACATTGTGTGGAGAAACAAAAGGTGGTGGAAACTTACCACCTAAACACGTTTTTTTCATAGCTTTTATTGAAACAATTACTTAATATTTTAAGCTTTTTATGTATGTGATATGTGCTTGTCAGATATTGTTTGTTAATAAATAATTGACGAGTTTGCCATCAATAAGTAATAAGTATTTAATAAAATAAACACAATATTTTATAATGAAAAATGGTGCTGCCTTTTACATAATAAACACATCCTAGAAGTTAGAAGTACATTGTGAAAAACTACAAGATCATTTTATATAAATTACTCTAGCAGTCTCCCCAATACAATGTTTCATCTTTCTGTTTTGACATGTGCTAGTACACTCACCACTCTGACAAGGAAATCTCTATCTTTCCTTAATGGGCTTCAAATATTTTAACACTGATCCATCAGTCTTTCTGACATGTAACAGCTTTACCAGAGAAAATATCACTGCAAGAATGAACACTTGATTGTGCTGAAATAGTAAAAGTGCAGAGCCTTCCAGTAAGACGGTTAGTGTGGTCAATGTCCCCCGAGTGAGACAAGACAAAGCAGCTCTGAACAGTACAATATTTGCTGAATCAATACCAACCAGATTATACCACATATCAACCCTCAAAAGGCAAGGGATGGAAAACCCAAAATGGTCAAAAGATTTTAGCTTACTAAATTGTGTGGGAATGAATTCAACATATATTCAAGCTGAAATAAAACCATGAACATACAAAATACCATAATTTTGAATTCCCAGAAAATATTTTTATATCAACCTCAAACTTGTTTTTTTTTTTACTAGCAAGCAGTGCTTAATTTGAGCTGGATCCTGCCGGAACAAGTTCCAAGAACTCTCTTATTTTGACAGGGTGCATTACAATAATTGTCAGAAGTATCTTAATCCAACCATGCTGGAGGCCCTCAGTCTAGTCTACTCAGAGGCTGACTAAAGCCTGTTTCTGACCAGATCAAACCAGCCTCTGGTTGCTAACAACACACAATCCCAGACTCAACACCAGATAAGGAGTTTTTTTATTATTATTATTATTTCTGTTTTGCTTGCTTCCAACACTTAGAGGTTGCACTTCACCCTAATTACCCATCACCAAAAACAGATAAGACCGGTGATGTCACACATAGTCACCCAACTGACACACTCTGATAGGCTGTGCTCGCCGGATGTTAAGGCGGAGCCAAGGGCCAACATAAACTGGGGTGTTGCTTTTCATGGGGCTTCCGTTTCTGGGTTGTGACAGGTCGGATGGACGCCTCAGCGATAAGCTTGTCATTTTTCCTGCCTTATCGACATTTACATGGTAAATAGAATTTATCTCTCGTGATTGTATTGAATTCGTGTGAATTTCCTCTCCACCTGGAAACGAAAAGAACCAGAAGGGCGCTGTGGTTGTATGGCTGGGAATCTGGTAACTCTCAGATTTAATAATAATAAAGTTATGAACAAATATGACTGCCTTGAACGACTAAAACTTATATTGGATATGTAATCTGAAAAGAATTACATAAACACTCATTTTAAACACAACAGCTGCTCAATATCACATACTAGCTGCCTCTTCAAGTAAGCATTTCCGCCTCTACGCTTGAATAAAATATCTGCCCCTAAAACAGTGTTGGGGACGAATGCCGAGCGAACCAGGCAGTTGTACGTGGGCAGGAGCCCACAGGTAGCAGGAACAAACAGACGGAGGATGCGCTAGGAGTTTTAACATGTGGAGTCAAATAGTGAATTCAGCTGAGAAGAGTCACCT
Source organism: Garcialebias charrua (assembly GCA_038048925.1). Classification (NCBI taxonomy): domain Eukaryota; kingdom Metazoa; phylum Chordata; class Actinopteri; order Cyprinodontiformes; family Rivulidae; genus Garcialebias; species Garcialebias charrua. The sequence continues at coordinate 7,291 of JBBPBX010037323.1, read as the reverse complement.
TGGAACTGTCAAGTAAAGGGGAGGGCGGGGTTAGGATGCTTTACAGAAGCGGCATGTTTATAAATATAAGTAAACGTACCGTACTTTTCTACGTATAAGTCGCTGTTTTTTTTTTTTACTAATTTGCATGTCCTGCGACATATACGGCAAAACAACATATTTAGACCCCATATTTTTAGACCAATTTTTGACTCAGATATGACCGTTTTTCATTTTGGCAAAAAAAAAAATGGTGCAGTACCACTTTTGTCCACTAGGGGGACACTTCCAGAGAGTACACCAACGGTTTCTAGCTCATGTGTACGAAAAAAGCCTCCTCTGCTCGGACTGACTCTGTCGCTGCCCGGCCTCCTGCTCTGGAGGTAAGAACTATTTGCTGTGTTGTTAGCTGTGTTTTTTAACAAGATAACTCATAAACCACACCGCAGATTTTCTTGAAACTTATAGAGCGTAATTATTTAGTGGCCATTTACAAACTGTTAGCTGCAGAAGATGTTTAGAGCTAAAAAAATTCACTCTTTTAGCATGCTGTTAGCAGTAGCTACCTAAACGGATACTTACTGTTTAGATAAACAGCTCTTAAACCACTCAACGGATATTTTTTAGGCTTACAGAGTGTAATTATATGGGTTTAATTTACAAACTGCTGCCCTGTATAAGACATTTGAGATAAATAAAAAAATTTAGAGACTCAACTGTGTCGAGTTAGCTTCGATTTATCTCCGTGCATATCATAATTAATAGCTCTTAAAGTGTGTAATTATATGGGTTTAATTTACAAACTGTTGCCCTGTATAAGACATTTGAGATAAAATTTGATTTATTTATAATTTATTTTCGTAGCGCACGTGACCGTTTGGAAGACGTCAAACCGAAACAATTTATAATCCAGCCGATTTGACAATTTCGTGAATTGATTAAGGAACTGTTAAGCTCAGGAACCCTTGCTATAACGTCAGCTAAGAAATATGTTTTTTTCTCAGCAAAGAAATAATAGATTTTACCGTGTTTTCTTGTAAATTCCTTTGTGCCGGCAGCCATTTTAAGCAGGGCAAACTGCGCATGAAATCGACGTCGTTCAAAACTCCGCCTTCTGTTCAGGAACCCTTGTGCTATCACGTCAGCTAAGAAATATATTTTTCCTCAGCAAAGAAATAATAGTTTTTACCGTGTTTTCTTGTAAATTCCTTTGTGCCGGCAGCCATTTTGAGCAGGGCAAACTGCGCATGAAATCGACGTCGTTCAAAACTCTGCCTTCTGTTCTCTGATTGGTCCGGTCAAAAATCTACTGGCGAAATCCTTGTCTATGGGAGAAGTCCCAGACGGAGCAGTGAAGGGAAACTAGATTGAGCAGAGCTGTGTAGGAAGGCGAGGGCCAGGCTAGGAAAAAAATAGGCTCTTTAAGGGTTCACAAGACGAACGAGAGCAAGAAGGGAAGCTGGGGTGGAGGGTGGGTTGGAACGGCGCACAGGAAGACACACTTATTATTAGTAGTATTATTAATATTCAAGTTACAGCATTCATGGATAGACGGACTAATGGAAAAATGGTCAGAGGATTTTTCTAATGACCCTTTTTCACTCTGCAACAGGGGACAAAAAGTACCTATATATTAAGGCTAGCATACTGTATTTTAGGAGGATATGCCATTCTTAAAAAAAAATATGACAGACCCTTGTCCTAAAATAAATAAATAAATAAATGTCACATTTTTGTCATCTGTGTATGTTTCCCATACAAGACGATATTTGTCTCTGCATTTAACCCAACCACCACCAGGTGGTGCAGTGAGCAGCCTTAGAAAGCGCTCGGGGAGCTGGGGAAATAGGTGTGCACTCATAGACACCCCAAGGTGTGTGGTGGCCGGGGCCGGGGTTTGAACCTGTGTCCTTCGGGTCCCAAGTCGGCAGCCCTGCCTCTACACCATCTGCAAAACTAATTAACATTAACAACTGTCCTCAACAGCAAAACACCTCTGTGTGTAATTAGGCAGCAAGAGACTGATAAATAAAAATATATAAACTGTACAAAGTGCCTCATAAGCAGGCTTCAGAGAAAAAAATTTGGTTGAGCTGATCAATTTATGGAGTACTTGGCCTGCTGGCTCTTTTGCACTTTGAGGGTCTGTAAATCTGAGGCCTTCACTCTTGTTAAAAGGTAAATAATTGTTAGCTGAAAATAAAACAACCTTCACCAGGCACAGTTTAATTAAAGGGCTTCTGAGAATTGTAATCAACTCTAAAAGAGATGCCACAGTGATGAAGCATAAATCTATAGCTGTGGAGCAGACGGCTCAGGAACTCTAATGCCTCTGCAGCATTTCTCCTAGGGGAAAACAAGCATGTGTATGTACCGGTATGTGCTTGTCCGAGGACAAGTGCAGGGCTTCAGAAATAACAAGGTGGTGGTAATTTGGTGTTTATTTATTTATTCATTTTTGTCATAGTGCTTGCTTATTATTATTATTTTTTAATTAACAATTAAACAGACAAATTATCCATCAAATTATCATGGTGCATTTTAGGTACCCTCTAGTAGGTATTGCATGTACATCTCTCAGTCAAAGACGCATCAAATGTTTTTATTGTTGAACCCTAATTACAGTATATGCTTTATTTTGTATTTATTTATTTTTATTTATTTTTTACATCATTTTTTTTTTGTATTTAACAATATCTGTAAGGCTCTGATGTAAAAATGTAGTCTTTTTTATTTATTTTTAAGAACAGGGTATTTTGTCAGGAGCAAGACTCAGTACTAAAACAATGAGCTCCACAGTGAAACCAATAAAATAAAATAAATCCTGAAGGAGTGCAAATCCTGAATTGAGAATTAACTTTCTTAAATCCTGAAGGGTTTGAAATCAAGTCTCTTCCACACTTATTTTACAATTTGTCTCAGTTTTTACTGCAGGACTGATTCATATTAAAAATATTTGCATACAAAGCTTTACAACCTATAATAAAGTGACAGATACACAAAGTCTATTGCACTGTCATGTATGGCTCAAGAGATTGCCTCTTCTGATCCAAAACCACTTTGATTGCCTAGCAGTGGATTGTTCTTATGCCATCAACACATATTAATAAAATGTGCTTATTCTTTTATTATGTAATATTATTAAATAAAAAATGGGATTCTTACCAATAGTTACAGATTTTATGGGCATAACGCAGCATAGCATCTTCTACTGGTGCCATTTGCAGCAATACAGTTACTACTGTTGGGCTAATTAACAGATTTTTGCACAAGTCTGTCATTAACCAACTGTAATCCATGCACATATAAAAATGTTGTTCCTCGCTATTCGTTAGGTGCATTTAAGATTCTGACAGTGACACTGTGGCAGCAAATTATCGTTCCATGTCCCAAATCCCTGCCGACAGGAAGCAAGACCAGCAGTTCCAGCAGTGAAAGAGCTGAACAACAAGGAAGTGCATTTTCTCATTCATTAAATTGAGACTTCGTAGGTGATGGTGTGGCGATACGGAATGCAAAGTGACAAGTATCAGAATTAGGTTTCACTCTGCCCCGTTCCTGTGGAGAGTCCAAAGTTTGTTGAACCTGCGTAGCTTGCAACATTTTTGAGAAGATTAGGAGTCAAGCTGCAATCACAGAAATTGAAGCTTGGCCAAAATGAAAGCCTTTTAAAGTTGCTGATCCATCAGCAAATTTTAGAGTGAATGCAGGGGTCTTCAAGGGATAAATGTATTCACATGCCTCTGAAAATACATGTGCACATTAGGTAACAACACTCAAATTAAGTGTACCGGTGTATATATATATATGTATATATGTATATGTATATATATATATATATATATATATATGTATATATATATATATATATATATATATATATATATATATATATATATATATATATATATATATATATATATATATATGTGTATATATATATATATTGTATATATATATATATATATATATATATATATATATATATATATATATATGTATATATATATATGTATATATATATATGTATATATATATATGTATATATATATATGTATATATATATATATATATATATATATATATATATATATATATATATATATATATATATACAGGGAACCCCCGACCTACGACTCCACCGACCTGCGAACCACGGGACCTACGAACGAGCCAAAGTAGAAGAATGCCATCGACGTACGGCAGAAAATACGTGACCTACGAACGAGCCCCATTACAAGTATATAATCGAGCTACGGCGTAACTGCGTCACACACGGCAATCGGCGAGGTGGGGGAGGGGATTGCCCCTTGGCTGTTGTTAGTTGGGCATGGGCGTGACACTGCGCATGACAGTGGAAAAGTAAATGCTCCCAACATTCATTGTTGAGCAATGGCTAAGCAGTTCCATCAGATGCAGGTTTGATCATGAGAAAAACATCTGTCTACCTACACTTCAGTCAAAGTAAGGCAATTTTGTTTCATTTTTCTGCTGCTTCTAGCTTTTTCTGAGTTCATGGACTTCTTTCTCATGCACATGGACACTCATCAACGCACTGGTTTCAAAAACATGATGGTTGCAACATGTTTCTGATAGATGTGATGCTGCTGATGGATTTATGGATTCATGTGTGATTGTTGACATCATTTTGCTGATGTGAGTCCCTGATTTGCTGCTGTTCTGATGTTAAAAGCTGCACTTTGAGAAGTGTTCATGTGTGATTGTTGACATCATTTTGCTGATGTGATTTCCAGCTGATTTCCTGCAGTTCTGATGTGAAGTTACTGATGTACAGTTACTGTGTGTGTTTATGGATGCATGTGTGGTGTAATGGTTTAGATAAGTGTTTGTAAATAAAGTTCTGTGCATGTTTATGGCCCAGTATGTCAGTCTCATGCTGTTAAATGTGTGCGCGGCGCACCGTTAGCGGTATTTCCGCGACCTACGAACGGAATAACGACCTACGAACGGGACGCAATTTTCACCCCCTACCTACGACAGGATCGAGCTGCGAACGGTTCTTAGGTCCCTAACCCCGGAATTACACTGCACGCGGCTCCGCCCCGCTGCGGTCCGCATGTCGCAGCTGACGTGAGTCCTCGCCCACTGCCTGCGCTCCCCTCAGGTCCGCCTGGATGCGCCGCTCCAAGACACGTGCGAGATCGCGCGATAAATCAAGTGAAGTCAGAACAAAACAATTCATTCGGTGGAAGAAGGAGAACAACTGTAGAGAGACTGCTGCCTTGATCTTCTCTCGTAAATAAGCTACATGGTTTGAGCAACAGGAAGTGATGTTTACATTTCAGAATAAAATACGTTTTTATTTATTTATTTCTTGTATTGCGTTTGTAGGCGTAGTCATAGTCATAAATATAATAGTTTAGTCATAGAATAGTCATAAATGATAGTTTGACAGCATTTTTGTACAAATAAATCCGTATAGAGCTAGGATTAGTCCGCCCGTGGTGATTTTATTTTGTAAATACGGAAGTTGTGCTCGTTCCTTTTCCTGTTGGTGCGACGTAATCTTCAAAAGTTGACTCCGGCACAGCTCCGTCATCCGGCAGAAATAGAAAATTTTCTAATTTTGACGGACTGCCGTCCGCTCTCCGCAGCTCGCCGCCGCCGTGCGGAGCCAGTGTAAATTCTGTCATTGATTATAATGGGTGCGTATTTGCTGCGGAGGTCGGACCGGAGCGGGGCGGAGCCGTAACGCATGTGGTGTAATTCCGGGGTAA
>JBBPBX010037322.1:6919-23942 GCA_038048925.1 Garcialebias charrua | reverse complement strand
CTTTTTGTTGAGGAGTTTGCATGTCCAACGTGTCCTAAAGTCCAAAACATATGAGTTAATGTGCTATTCTAAACTAAAGATATATTGAGTGTGTATGAGTAGCTCCTCAAGATTTGCCTCTGATGAACCGGCACACTGACCAGAGTGTAACAGGTTAAACAACATCTAAAAAAAAATCAACCATCCACCCCCGCAACTCTGAACAGAATGAAGCTCAATGAAAACATGAATAAAACCTCCAGTGGGGTCATTGGGTCAACAACTGGCAGAAATGTCCATTTATGTCATTTTGGAACCAACTGAGATGAAGAAGAAATGCTTGAAGCAACAAAAATTCAATTTTACCAAAGAATGTTGAGAGATGGTGGAGCAACAGCTCAATAACAGAAACTCTATTTGTCAAAACTATTTTACTTTTGTTGTGGTCAGCTGCAGAAATCAACACAATTTGATAGTAGACGTGTGTCCACTGGTGCAATCAAAAGCCCGACACCGACCTGGCCCACCCATCCCGCACATTCTTTTGACTCGGCCCACATTTTTGGTCGGGTCAGGCTGGGCCGGGCCCGGGTTAGAAATGTCAGCTCTAGCTTGGAGTATGTAATGACTCCCAGCCAAACTCTATCTAAATATTTGCACATTTCAGTCAGGTGGAGCCATTTTTGTGTAGGGAAAGTTTGATTAGCTGTGATAAACCTTTTTAAATGGGCTGACTCCAAGGGTTAAGCAGTTGTAAATGTACAGCCAATTATGATTTTTTTCAATTAATGAGATATTTTGCCAATAACACAAAGGAATGAATACATGCACACACACACACGCAAAAATGTTATACCTTAGCTTATGCATGTAGTGTTATACAAATAAATGCCTAAATTGTTAATATAAAAAATCGAGCTATCTAACAATTCCTAACATTTTTTTTAAGAGCAACAGGTGATGTTCACCAAGAAAATGTCACCAGTTGTGGCTGAGGAGTACAGTGAGGCAACTCTCGAGGTGGAGGTGAATCTAGATGCAGGAGAGGTGCAGTGGATGAGACAAGGGGTGCTGATCCACCCTGGCGCCAAGTATACCCTGAAACACAAGGGACGGAAACACAGCCTTACCATCCACACTCTGGCCGTGTCTGACCGGGGCACCTACAGCTGCGAAACCCTTCACGACCGCACGCAGGCCCAGCTCAGAGTGGAGCGTGAGTGTTCTCGCTATGTCCTGTTGTTTGTTTACTGCTGTTACCAGTAACTCCAGCCTCTGCCACTGCTGCTTGCAAGTGCAAATCTCAATTAACTGAGATGGGGTCATTTGAGTATCTGGAGTCCAAAGTGGCACTTATATTTGGGAAATGATGTTAACCAACATGTGATGCTCTTACACCTCAAACTGACGCACATAACAGGGTTTTCTTATATCAGGACATGATCAAAACTTCATGTTTATATATCAACACATCAGTTCCAAGTTTAAAATTAGATTTGGTGAGCAATTTCCAAATGAGCAAGCGTATTTCGAAAGTAGAAAGCTTGACACGCTATAAAACATCTTTTAGTAATTAAGTTGCACTTATCCTTGTTTTTCTTTGTGCTTGTGTTTCTCAGCCCACATGCGAGTGGGAGAATTAAAGGCTGGTCTTTCAACACTAGGGTGGGTGGGAAGGGGAAAGTTAGGACTTCAAGCTGCTGTTGGCACATCCTATGAATTTGGATCTTCTCTCATTGCATCTAAATTTACACCATGGCCTTCAAAACTAAGGTTGTTGTCATCAGGTTTCCAAAATAAACTTTTTTTTTCCATTGGGAATGCACATCTACGTTAGAATAAGTGAAAAAACTTGGCAGTTTCAAAGTGAGCTTTTGTGTGAAGCCCAGTGCTCAAATGGCTAAAATCAGCTTGTAGATGTGTGCCAGCTTGCATTGTTTAACTACAGAACAAATTCCAAGCCCATTATGCAAAAGTAAAAGGACACCACCTCTGTTCGGTCTTAAACTGACTCTGTTCTGACAAACATTAGCTATTTTTCTGTCTTTTGTGCTTTCTTGCCCCCAGCTCGAAAAGTCACAGTCAAGAGAGGGCTGACTGAAATTAAAACCACAGAGAGAGAGACGGCGTCCTTTGAAGTGGAGCTCTCCCATTCTAATGTCCCAGGCACGTGGATCAGAAACGGAATCCAGCTTAAGCCAACGAATCACTTCCGTATGAGCGCCAAAGGACAAGTTCACAGCCTCACCATCTCTAATCTATCAGTGGAAGACACTGGATCCTTTGTTTTCTGTGTAGACAATCTGAAAACATCTGCGAGGCTTGTTGTGAAGGGTAGGTAAGATGTATGATTAAAAGTACAGTATAATTATGAGACAAACAGTAGGTTATTAAAGGCACTCATTGCAAACTCCCAAAAATCTGATTATAAAACTAAATCCTAAAATAAAATAAACTAATCTGAATAAGTTTTCTTTCATCAACAGTTAGTGTCTGGATGCCAACTACCATATTTGTTTGTTTACCTACAGAATTACCCAAAGTGACAGGAAATAAACAAGATTTTAAAATTTCTGGTTTAGCGAAAGTGGATACAAGAGGTCAAAATAAGTTTTCTCTGCAGGAGAGCTGGGCTCTCCCTTAGAGATAGGGTGAGAAACTTATTCAGGAGAGACTCGAAGTAGAGCCGCTGCTCCTCCACATCGAGAGAAACCAGTTAAGGTTGTTTAGTCATCTGAAAATGATGCATCCTGAATATTGGGAAAGTTTTATGGGCATGTTCAACTGGGGAGAGACCCCAGGGAAGACCCAGGACATGCTATAAAGACTATGTCTCTCAGCTGTCCTGGGGACTCCTTGGATTCTTTCTTGAAAAGCTGGAAGAGGTGGCTGTGGAAAGAGATGTTTGCACCTCCCTGCTCAAGCTGATGCCTCTGTGACCTGACTCCAGAACAAACAGCAGATGATGGATGGATGGATAAGTAGGTAGTTCTCGACTTACGATGTAGATCCATTCAAATGCGGCGGCATAAACCGATTTTCTACGTAAGTCGGAAAATACGTACAGTACATACTACACCATATACATGTACTGTACAGTACTGTATTACCAAGCACTTAGCCTATCCTAACACAGTAGTACCCTACATAATTATAAAAAAAACACATACGTTTCGGAGCCATAATGAAGGGCAAAAAAAGTGAATGGCCTACTGTGATGCTGGCGACGCCGTCCTCGGTCCATCCGCCGTATTCCGTTTACGATGTAAAACCGCATTCACAGTACAGTTAGTACAGTATTCCTCCACTGCTGCACCGCGTACAGTACAGTACAATATTTTCCGCCGCTGATTTGCGATGTTTACGACGTAAAACCTGTCCATCCGCCGTATTCCGCTTACGACGTAAAACCGCATTCATAGTACAGTGCAGTATTCCTCTGCTGCTACGTTTACGACGTAAAACCGGTCCATCCGCCGTATTCCGCATTCCGTTCATGATGTAAAACTGAAAGTTATGCACCAAAACTCATGTTCCCTGAAGGAAGGGAACGAGGTGCAACATACTTGCTATGGGAATTGCACCCCCGCATGATTACCTGAAGGAATACAATCACGCCTAAACGGCTAGGGCGTCAACGTCGCACCAGAGGCCCAGCCCTCTGGGTATTTAAGCGATTGACGCCCATCCAGCTTTCTCCAAAATTGCACTTCACTGAGCTTTCAACATTGAAAAGGGCCAGATATGTTGCACCTCGTTCCCTTCCTTCAGGGAACATGAGTTATGGTGCATAACTTTCAGTTCCCTTATCGGTCAGTCTCTCGGTGCAACATACTTGCTATGGGAACGTAATTCATTCACGCCCTTGAAATGCTCAGTACAATGCATGCTAGTGTGAACGTCTGCCCTTTACCAGCAGGTATCTCAAGGCTACTTTCTACTGTGTGTTAAAAAGAACAGCCTGAGTGATGTCACAGGCAGTAACATCCAAACTGTAATGCTTTGCAAAAGTGTTTAATGAGCTCCAGTTTGCAGCAGCGCAGATGTCTGCAACTGGTACGCCCTTGAACATGAACCAGGAGGTGGCCAAGCCCCGAGTGGAGTGAGCGTGCACTCCAGAGGGCACCTGTTGACCTTTGCTACTGTACGCCCTTTTAATGGCCTCAGTCACCCAATGTTAAAGGCGTTGTTTTGATAGGGCCTTTTCGGTAGCAGGTGCTACAAAGCACACAAACAGTTTACATGTATTTGTTTTTCTCCATTCGGCTGTTCTCTGCATGTAAGTGCGTAAAGCTCTTACGGGGCAGAGAGCCTTCAGCCTTTCTTGTTCCTGAGTGAGTACAGGAGTAGGTGGGAAGGAGGAGAGATCAAAGTCTAGACTCCTGTGGTTCAAAGTCAAGACCTTGGGGGTGTATGCGAGATTAGGCCTTAGGGTGACCTTTGACCCGTCAGGGGCAAATCTGGTACACATTGGATGTACAGACAATGCATGGAGGTCACCCACGCGTTTCGCCGAGCAAAGTGCCAAGATTAGAGCGGTTTTATAAGATAACAAGTCTATCTTAACCTCACTCAGTGGCTCGAATGGAGGATCACAGAGAGCCCCCAAGACCAGACTAAGATCCCAACCAGGGGTCAGGATCCTGTTGGGTGGTTTGTCCTAAGCACGCCCTTCATAAATCTTATTATGATTGGATACGCACCAGGAGTTCTGTGTCCCCAGCCTTCGTGACAGGCTGAAATAGCTGATAGGAAAACTTTAATCTTTGAGAAAGAACTACCTTTTTCCAGTAAATCCTGAAGGAAAATCAGGAGCTGAGTCAGGTCACATGAGTAAGAAATAATATTGCTTTCTGAGCACCAGCACTCAAAAATACGCCACTTCCGTGCGTAGAGGGACTGTGTTGATATAGCGCGAGCATTTTGTATGGTTTTTACCATATTTTCCAGCAGGCCTTATGCCATCAGCTTATTCTTTTCTGCCAACAAGCTGAAATTTTTAATAGTTCTCGGCCTAGGCGGCAAAGCTACTTCTTCTGGCGGCATAGTTTGACCTTGAAGAAGAGCAGTTGGTGNCTAGACTCCTGTGGTTCAAAGTCAAGACCTTGGGGGTGTATGCGGGATTAGGCCTTAGGGTGACCTTTGACCCATCAGGGGCAAATCTGGTACACATTGGATGTACAGACAATACATGGAGGTCACCCACGCGTTTCGCCGAGCAAAGTGCCAAGAGTAGAGCAGTTTTATAAGATAACAAGTCTATCTTAACCTCACTCAGTGGCTCGAATGGAAGATCACAGAGAGCCCCCAAGAGCAGACTAAGATCCCAACCAGGGGTCAGGATCCTGTTGGGTGGTTTTGTCCTAAGCACGTCCTTCATAAATCTTATTATGATTGGATACGTGCCAGGTGTCCTGTGTCCCCAGCCTTCGTGACAGGCTGAAATAGCTGATAGGAAAACTTTAATCGTTGAGAAAGAACGACCTTTTTCCAGTAAATCCTGAAGGAAAATCAGGAGCTGAGTCAGGTCGCATGAGTAAGAAATAATATTTCTTTCTGAGCATCAGGCTTCAAAAATATGCCACTTCTGTGCGTAGAGGGACTATGCTGATACAGCACGAGCATTTTGTATGGTTTTTACCACATTTTCCAGCAGGCCTGATGCCATCAACTTGTTCTTTTCTGCCAACAAGCTGAAATTTTTAACAGTTCTCGGCCTAGGCGGTGAGGCTACTTCTTCTGGTGACATAGTTTGACCCTGAAGAAGAGCAGTTGGTGCATCCAGTTCCCTTCCAGGGGCCCTGGAAGCCGTGACCCCTTGGAGGTCAACCAAGTTTGGGAGAAGGTCTTTTTGTTGATGTACTACCAGGCTGCTCTGGTCGAGAGTGATCAAGGGCACATGCAACCTGTCGTCTTTATTAGACAGAAAAGGAGCAGAATGTCTGTTTTCTCTCTCCTTGTTTTGGGTCATGGAACTGAGAAGCTGCAAGTTTTGTAAATGACCAGCTCTTCTGACCCCAATTTGTTTCCTGGATGGGTCCAGTTTACTGGTCCTTGGTCTTACCAGAGCGTTGGAACCAGACAAACTATTCAGGGTCTGTGTTTCACCCGTAGGGGGGATATTGTTTGAGAGCAGAGCTGAACCAGCACAGTGAGAAAGGTCACGTGCTGCGGCATCACTGCTTGGACATTGCGTGTCACTCATTAATAATAAAGGGACAGCTGCAACGTGAGAACGTGGAGATGATTCTTTGTGTTTGGCAGACTTTAAATTGTTTGGTGATAAGGAGCCCAGTTCCCTTCGAATAACAGGAAGAGGAATCTGATTCAGCTCTGATCTGTTTACACACACACCAGACTGAACACAATTGCTTTTGTGAACATGTGAAGCTAGTGGTCGCCTGTGGGTATCTGACGTGCCCCTCCCCCCCCCGTCGTTAGATTCTGTCGGCGCATCTCCCTGAGACGCTGTCACGTGTTTGCTTGGTTAGTGTATTGGCCGTCCCGTCGTTCACAATGGAGCGGGGGCTAGAGGACATGATCCCCCTCACCTGTCTCCATGAGGGGTGGGGGACCTGCTTACGGACGCCTCTGTGCCCGTCCTCTACTGACGGAGCAGAGGCACTCTGCCGAGGTTTATTGATTATGCTAATACCCCGTGAGCCGTGAGGGAGGGGGTGGTGGAAACGGTCCCCTCCCTTTATGATGGCTGGCAGGCCAGAGGGACTTGTTCTGCTGAAGTTACTTGTGTTTGTTGCTTTTTTTTGTCAATAAAACAGAGAGGAGCTGTTTTTTTAGCTTTATTCGTGCTTAAAGGGGACCTCAGATGCATTTTTTAAATTTTTATGTTATTTCTGTGTGCTATCTAGACCCTATTCCTTCAATTTAATGCACAAAATAATTCTTAGATAATCAATTATACCCTTTTTAATTCTGCCAGTTTTAACTTTCGTTTTGAACGACCGGTTTCTGATAGAAGTTCTGAAGTCCACGCCCTTCAAAGATCTGTTTACGCCCTCGTAACAGCCAGTATCTGTAATGTGTTGTTGTTTTAAAATTAGCTCTTTTTTTATTACTCATTTGACTTACTGTTAGTGCTAGCTTAAGATAACTTACCGAAACCCGTCTGAGCGCGCCGCAGTTTGCTGCTCCTTTTAGCATTAGACCACCCGAATCCGAAGCTAATGTTAGCTTGTTCCTCTTCCGGTTTTCGCCAGCTCCGCTCGGAGACTTTGGGCGTTATCGCTGTTCCAGTCAAGACAACACAAAGTTCACCAAGTGTCTCCCGTAAATTAATCCGTAAGGGGAAGGTCCTCACTGCTGCGAGGCTGCTGCGAGGCTGCAGCAAGGCTGTACAGTTGAAGCTCCGCTCCATGGCGCCAGAAGAGGGTCCCGTCGCAACCGGTCTCTACGCCGGGGGTATGCTCGTTTAATTTTTGCCGGCGGCGCGTTGGGAGAGATCGCAAATACACTAAAAATTGAACTAAAAAACATAAAAATAACAATTATACTTTATTTATAAAGCCATTTAAAAAACCACAGCTGCAACAAAGTGCTGTACACATGAAATTAATAACATATAAACAAAAGATGAGATGAAATCATGAAAAACAACAGTCATGTGTTTAATACAGAAGTGGGTTGAGCCTAACCAGGTGAGGGGCTGGACTCAGGTTTGAGGTGGGTTGTCCTCGCGCCTGTGACGTCACAGGCGCGATTGACTTCCATTTTATTTCAAAAACGAACCGTTTTCATCACAGTAAAATAAATCTACTTAGAGTAAATAAACCACTGGGTGCATTTTTTTGGCACAAGGACTGTTTTTTTATGAAGTAAATACCCAAAGTTTAGTAAAAAAACATTAAAAAGTGAATTTTGCATGTGTGGTCCCCTTTAAGTGTAACGACATGTTTGATTTTATGTCACTCACTGCAGGAAAAACATGATTTGTGCATGCAACAGAGTTACCAACCATTTGCACCGTGCTACAAATAAAGTCTGGACATGAACGGATAATTCCCCGTACCGCTTGGGTGGGTGACTGTGTAAAGTCAAGACGTGAACCTGGTTCATCAGGCACGTTTTTGTCTGTCGTCCCGGTTCGCCAAGGAGGCCTTGTGTCTGACCGCCTGGCGGGGGACGAACCTGTTTTTGCTCCATGCGTGCTCAGTACGAGGTTGGCCCGGCGGTGGTCTCTGCCGATGCTCATCCTCGTAGGCCGGCCACTTCTGCAGTGAAGCACGCATTGCCGAGCGGTGTCGAGGTTACGTAGGTCTGCCTCCAGCAGACTCCCTTGGTGGGGCGAAGCTTCTCCTGGGAATGCCCACCTGGAGAGCTTCAGCCTTTTTGCGCCTTTGGTCCAGCTTGGTCTGAATCTGATCCAAAGCTTTTCCAAATAATCCCGTCGGCTCTATTGAGTGGTGGAGAAAAGGCACCTTTTGTCGCTCGGGGAGATCCGTTAAAGTCATCCACAGATGGCGTATCGCGATGACCACTTCCGCCATACCTCTGCCTTGGTGTAGGGACGGCTGTGGTGTAGTGGTAATGGCAGTCGTCTCCCGATCGGAAAGTTGGCGGTTCGACTCCCGGGACCCGCACCATGTGTCGTTGTGTCCTTGGGCAAGACACTTAACCCTGAGTTGCTCCCGGTAGGACTGGAAAGCACCTTGCATGGTAGTCTGCCGCCACCGGTTTATGAATGTGTGTAGCATTCAATATATGTGTAGCACTTTGAGATTTTCAGTAATGAAAAGTGCGTTATAAATTGAATTCATTATTATTATTATTATTGAGTAACAGCGGCTGTCCCCATCATGCGGAGCACGAAGTCTGTTGCCTTGCAGGCTTCATCCAGCAAGTCGGCGGCAGCCTGTTTGTCCGTTGTTACCTGGAGCTGTTGCAGTTTTTCAGCTAGGTAAGCCTGCATCAACACGGACGCGTTCATGGCGCGTGCCGCGAGTCCCTAAGCTCTGTAGCATTTCTTGAGAAGAGAAGCCAAGGCTCGACAAGCTTTGCTGGGAAGAGTTGGTTTTGTCCCGGATGACTTGGGAGCCAGGTGAGACGCCAGCGTGTCTTCAATTTGAGACACGTTGGCTATTCCCACCTCATCCATCCTGTCCACATCGAGGAACTGTGAGAGTGGTAAGAGCATGGGAGCTCGGGGCTGAGGCCAGGTGCGAGTTAGTTCTGTGAGGAAGTCCGGGAACACGGGCATCCTTTGCCTCGTGGCGGCCTGCTGCTTTGAGTAAAAATAATTTCCTGCCACACTCGTGACCTGTTGACGAGGTGGAGGCTCTGGCCATGGGATGTGCAGCGCGTCCGTTGCTCTGTGGCACAGGTCGAACAGAGCAGGGATGGAAAAGTCAGTTTCTGGGAGCACAGGTCCTGGGGTCTGGGAGAGGTCTTCTCCCTGTTCCTCAAGTTCGACGTCTGCGTCCTCCGCGGAAAATTCGCCTGAGGCTGAAATCGAGATCTCGTCCTCGTTCATCATGCCTCGAGTGTCAAATTTGACTGTTGAATCCACAATAGGCGACAGCACGTCAGGGCTGTCACCCCATTCGACTCGTGTGCTG
Source organism: Garcialebias charrua (assembly GCA_038048925.1). NCBI lineage: Eukaryota > Metazoa > Chordata > Actinopteri > Cyprinodontiformes > Rivulidae > Garcialebias > Garcialebias charrua. The sequence goes on along the minus strand of JBBPBX010037322.1, from coordinate 14,391 downwards.
TGGTGTAGAGCCATGTTCTCGAGCTCCAGCGTGGGAGTGAGGGGCTCAGGGGTGTCCGCGTCCGCTGGCACTGCTGGGGCACCCATGGCCTTGGCGACGAGGTCAACCCGGTGCTGCAGCACCGCATCCAGGATCTGGCTGCAGTGTGGGCAAAAGTCGGGCGCATCCAGTGCTGTTTTTGTGTCTAACGTTCCCAGGCAGACAGGACAGGCCTCATGGGTGTCCGTCGTTGCGAGGGAGAAACCGCATCCGCTAAGACAAGCGCGCAAAGTTGGGCTTGCCGTCCTGCTGGTTTTCCTTAGAAGTCTTGTCTTTCGCTTTCCTTTCTCTGAGGCATGTCCGAGATAAGGCGAGTGAGTCCTTCCAGAATCCTTTTTCTTTTAATTTGTTTAGATGTCTCCTCCGTCGTGTCGCTTTCGCTGGCTAGCCCGCTAAGAATTAGCAGGGGTAGCGGTTGTGACGCAGTTAGCGCCGTCGAGCGAAGCAGTCTGTGGAGAGAGGAGAAGAAAATACTTTGGGGTTAGAGAAAATGTGCCGGACTAGCTTTTGCTAGTCCAGCAGTACGCAGGAATAATTCTCTGTGCGCTCTGTGTAGGGAGCAAGCTCACCTCTGGTTGAGCGATGAAGCAACAGAGAAGTCCCGCGAAGAGAGGTAGTTCAGGTTTAAGCGAGGTGAAGGGCAAAAAAGAGAAAGATGGATGGGCGTCAGTCGCTTAAATACCCAGAGAGCGGGACCTCTGGTGCGACTTTGACGCCCTAGCCGTAAAGGCGTGATTGTATTCCTTCAGGTAATCGCGCCGGGGCGCAATTCCCATAGCAAGTATGTTGCACCGAGAGACTGACTGATAAGGGAACTGTGTAACTCGAAATAAGGCTTTTCATAGTACGGTAAATGGGAGATGCGTCGTAACCACGAAACGTCGGAACTCGAGACCGTTGTAACCCGAGGACTACCTGTAGAAGAAATGTAGTTGACATTTTCCTAAATCTGCATGTTTGAATGCTGAGCTCTACCTTTGTGACATTTTAATATTTATTCTCAACAGTTGCCTTTTTAGTTCTTTCTCCTTTCTTTTCACGATTTTTGGCAGATTTAATCTTAAATTTCCACTTGGCAGCTCTCCGCTCCACACCGAGGGCTGTGGTAGCTCAGTGGTCTGTGGTTGTGTCAGGAAGGGCATCCGGCATAAATTCATTTGCAAAGTCTTTGTGCGAGTTAGTTGTGGCGACCCCTGAAGAAGGGAGCAGCCAAAAGAAGAAAGAAGAATCTTATATTTCCACTTAAGTGTCTTCTCTGAGATTCTTCACTTGTCTGATTCTTGACATATTCGTTTACATACACCGACTACAGCAATGGTTCCCAACCCTGGTCCCTGAGGAACACCATCCTGCATGTTTTAGTTGTTGAATGAAAGGGTGATTAACAGGCTTCTGCCAAATTTAAAGAAGTAATTAAACCACTGACTGAATCAGGTGTGTTGGAACAAAGAAACAACTGAAAAATGCAGGATGGCGTTCCTCAAGAACCAGGGTTGGGAACCACTGGCACTACAGCAAACCTAATGTAGGTCAATAATGTCCAAATATGGTAGCTATATCCAAAAACTACTGGAGTGAACTCTTTCAAACTGCACCATTTGATAAATTTCTATATACATTTTTTATTTTTTTTATTTTATTTATACATTTTTACAGTATAACCTTTTTATGTTTGATTTCATACTTTACAATGAGTGAGTTGAAGTGATGGTTACCACATTAAGGTAGATTCTAAGGTGCTCTGATTTTCTGTCAACACCTAGCAGAAATTCAGTAGCTGCAGAACATTGAAAGACACAGCTTTACTATATTTGTTATAATGTGTGACCCCAGACTGGTAGCTAAAGTCGTTCTCTCAGTCTTGTCCAAATGGCAACCACTGCTGGCATGATAATAGAAAATGGGTGACTTTTATCCATTCTCATGTTACAAACACAAAATAGCCCCGAACGATCCAATGAAAAGCAGCAGCTCTCGCTTTGAGACAGGTGCTAGTTTTAACCTCATCTTATAGAATAATCCCCTCTATGCCTTGTCACTCAGCATCCATCATCCCTTTGAGCCTGGAATGAAATGCAGAGGATGACATTTGGATAAAACTGTCCTCACATTAGTCCATACATGTTGCTTGTAGGGGTTACTATAAATTTAAGAGGAGGTTGTGATCGTTCAACTGTTATTTCTCAACAGAGCCTCCGGTGACTATTTTTAGGAAACTGGAAAACCAGAAAGTCCCGGATGGTTCGATAATTTCCCTGGAGTGCGAACTGTCAAGACACAACATTGATGTAAAATGGATGAAGGCAAGTAAATGTTTTTAGTGTCTTCTAACTGAGATGTTGAAAACCATATAACTGTCATGCAATCTTTAATAAACTGTCATTTATTATATACAAAATACTTGTAATTCATCAACCTTCTGACTAATAACATAACCTTAATTATTAGGAGTATATACGGAGTACATATTATCATGCAGTATATACTACCCACTTTTTGTTGTTTTGAGTATTCATATATGTTGTCCATCCATGCATGTTGTGAGTGTGATAACTTGAAAAATAAGTGAAGTAGCCTACTGGCTTCCATTTTGGTGTGTGGCTACATCCACGCTTAAACAAGGTTTCTTTTAAAAAATGTGGTTACCGCCATATATGTCTGTCCGATTTGTGAACTGGATAACTTTCAAAATAACAATTTTTACATTTTGGTGTGGTTGCATGATCACAATCAAAAATTGGGTTACAAATCAATAATAATAATAATAATAATAATGAATTCAATTTATAATGCACTTTTCATTAATAAAAATCTCAAAGTGCTACAAAGTGTAACAAAGCAAAGATCAAAATAAAACAAGTGATAAAATCAAATAAAATCAATAATAATATCGACTAAGATCAAAGATAAAATCATGTGGATGCAGATTAGGCTTGCTTAAAAAATAAATAAAATAAAACAAGTGATAAAATCAAGTAAAATCAATAATGATATCAGCTAAGATCAAAGATAAAATCATGTGGAGGCAGAATAGGCTTGCTTAAAAAGAAAAGTCTTTATGCTGCTTTTAAAGTCAATCAGTGACTGTGGAGCTCTCAGGTCGTCAGGGAGGGAGTTCCACAGGCGGGGGGCAGCCACACAGAATGCTCGGTCTCCCATGGTCCTCAATTTGGTCCGAGGAATATGAAGGAAATTACTGTTCTGTGATCGTAGAGACCGGGTGGATGAATAATGGTGCAAGAATGTCCTTTAGATAGTCAGGTGAAGTTCCGTGTAAGCATTGGTGTGTAATGAGAGCAAATTCAACATGGCCACCAACATAGTTATACATGAAAACTGGGCATGCCTTCATTTGTGTAAAGTATGCTTTCTAGTTTTGAGACTGTAAAGTATAGTTTCCTCAAACGCTTGGGGTGGCCAAAAAATGAATCTACCCCCGGCTCCTCCATTGCCCCTGACAGTGGATACAATTGTTCCCACCACTCGTCAGGATCTGTCACTGTAAGTTTGCACTGCAAGCAAAACAATGAACAAATAAATAAATAAATAATCACTACACAGTATAACTCTTAATCACTTGTATATCTTGCACCAAAAACATAAAGGTTGTTGATATTTAATTACTGTATGTTTAATTACATTTAATTGTTGCAACCCGGATCCATTTGAATTCAGAAAAACACTAATCTCAAAAACTACAAATATTCACTATTTAAATATGTCTGCGACAGGGGACATCTATGTAACACTTTATTTCATTTTTATGTATTTGTTTATTCATTTATTGGGGGGGGGGACATAGTTATAAATAAATCTGTCATTTGGTTCTTTCCCTATAGTTTACAAACACAAAACTACCAATATTTTTTTGGTAACGCTTATGAAATAAAATGGCGAACATTTAAGATCCTTTTTTTTTGTTTTATTTTATTTTATTCTTTCTATTATTTTTTTCAGAATGGAGATGAGCTTAAGCCAACCAAGGACCTGCGTATTTATGCAATGGGAAGAAAGCGGTTTCTTCAGATAATGAAATGCCATGTCACTGACTCTGGCATCTACACGTGTGATGCTGGAGATGTTACTACATCCTGTACCGTGGAAGTTTATGGTAAGATACAATAATTAATTTTAATAATTAATTCAATTTATAACGCACTTTTCATTACTGAAAATCTCAAAGTGCTACACATTGAATGCTACACACATTCATAAACCGGTGGCGGCAGACTACCATGCAAGGTGCTTTCCAGTCCTACCGGGAGCAACTCAGGGTTAAGTGTCTTGCCCAAGGACACATCGACACATAGTGCGGGTCCCGGGAGTCGAACCGCCAACTTTCCGATCGGGAGACGACTGCCATTACCACTACACCACGGCCGCCCTCAATATGGTTTTTGTAATCTAAGTGCCTTTGCTGCAAGTGGTGTGACATGGTGATACACAAAGCCTGGTAGACTGGGTAGACTTGAGCAAAACAAACATACAGGTCCACACTATAACATCACTAATTTTAATAAATACAGACGGCAAGGTAAAGATACACATGATAAATAAAGCTCATCCAAATTTAGTCATGAACAAATGTGGCATACACAAAAATGCTACTCAACACTCAGCAAAGTGAGTTATAGCAAGAACTTCCTCTATATTGTACTCCATTGGTAGAATATGTGCGACAGTGAGGAAATATTGCCACAAAAAATAAACACAACAGGTTAATCATATTTTCTATTTGTGTGTTGTACTACTAACACTAATGAGTTTAACAGGTATGACAAAATTAAGTGTATTTGTGAAAAACTTAAAAATAAAAGTTTGAAAAATAAAAGCGCAAATATCAGTTTGTGGCCAAATTGACAACTAGTTCATTATACAATGTGTTGTCTATTGTTTTAGTGGTTTAACCCTTTAACTGTCTATTTTTTTTTTATCCATTTAGTACAATAAATACAGTGCAGTCACGCTGAACCTCAAAACAGTACAACACTGCCATCTATTGACAGAAAGGCGGTACTGCAGCACAGGGACAATTGCAGCATTTCTGCAAAAGCCTTTCTGCTCAGAGAGGAAAAAGTCACATTTATAACTGTAGTTTCTTCTTCTACTTTTAAAATATGTCTACAGAGCGTAAGTTGTCGGTCCTTCAGGGCCTTGATAATCTGGACATCCAGGAGGATCAGAATGCTGTGTTTGTTTGTGAGATCTCTGTGGAGGACGTGCCAGGGGAATGGTACAAAAATGGTGAGCGGATACAACCCACCAGCACAATTAAGATCCGCCAGGAAGGTAAGCTTGAGTATCTATATAGTATGTGTGATTATTAAAAGCATAGGAGACTTAAAAGGTTTTCTTTTTTTTTTTATTCCAGGGACAAAGCACTTTCTCCTCATGTGTAACGTGCGAGCAGAAGACTCAGGCGAGATCAAGTTCGTCGCCAGAAATGTTGAATCACTTGCTTGCCTGGATGTGGAAGGTATTAGCTAACTTAGAGACTGTACTAGAAGCATCAGCTATTTTTTTTTATCTTTACCTTGGCTTTGTGCTCTTTTTTTTCTGGAGTACTGCATCAGTAAGTTGAATAATAGAAGCTTAGAAGTTTTATCAGCAGCTAAAGTTAATAAAAGTGACTTGCGCTGCCCCAAAACACCAGAGGTGTACAGTAATGTTCATCTGTTAGCGCTCGGAGTACATGTTGGGAATCAGTGTCAGCTTTTACACCAAATTTTAGCATAACATGTGTAACAATGGATGACTGAGTCATAGCTGTTTTTGTGATGTACAGTATTGGCCATCTTGAATTGGACCGACTCCAAAATTTGATCAGTTTAGTTTCAATGATTATCAAGTGTTTTCATAAAATCAGTTATGTGGTTCATGAGGTAGTTTGCGAATACACAGACAGAAAAACAACTTGCATTACACAAAGACAGTCAGTTACCTGATGGCTCACGTTTTAGGGCCCGAGACCCGTTTTAGACAGATAACATATAAAGTACAGACAACAATGATTCAACAAAAAGCAATTACAGTATAATCAAATAAAATAAGTTATAAACACAGTCCAATGCCATATAAAACAAGGTAAAATACTAAAAACAAGATCAAAAAAGGCGTTCAATACAGAACAACTGGACTTTATTTGTAACAGAAGACGTTTCGCTTCCCATCCGGGGAGCTTTATCAATTCAATGAGGAAAATGTGAGAGCGAGCGAAGTTATACAGGCTGATCCCCTGACATGCACCAACATATGTAAATTGGAAGCTAACACACACACATACTTGGGATAACGCACCAACATATGTAAATTGGAAGCTAACACACACACATACTTGGGATAACGCACCAACATATGTAAATTGGAAGCTAACACACACACACATACTTGGAATAACGCACCAACATATGTAAATTGGAAGCTAACACACACACATACTTGGGATAACGCACCAACATATGTAAATTGGAAGCTAACACACACACATACTTGGGATAATGCACCAACATATGTAAATTGGAAGCTAACACACACACACATACTTGGAATAACACGTGCCTGTGACCCATTCAAAGTTCAGGGTGTGAAAGCAGACCTTACAGAAAACGCACACACACATCCTACTGTGTGTGTGTTTCCTGTAAGGTCTGCTTTCACACCCTGAACTTTGAATGGGTCACAGGCACGTGTTATCCCAAGTATGTGTGTGTGTTAGCTTCCAATTTACATATGTTGGTGCGTGTCAGTGGGTCAGCCTGTATAACTTCGCTCGCTCTCACATTTTCCTCATTGAATTGATAAAGCTCCCCGGATGGGAAGCGAAACGTCTTCTGTAACAAATAAATTCCAGTTGTTCTGTATTGAACGCCTTTTTTGATTTTTCATGTCCTGGACGACTGAGAATCTTCACCAGCATAAAAAGAAGATCACATTCAGTTTGATATTTCTATTGATATTATAAAATGTTTGAAATCCCATAAAGAATAAAGAAAGATAGATAGCTTCAGTTCCTGTTGCAAGGCGTTCCAGGCCTTTTTGCAGAGTTCAGTTTGCACAGACGCTGCAGGTAATGAATCCCAGAGTGCACGCCGTAACTGCACTGACAACGTGACATGTGGGAGGAGATACAAGAAGGCAGCAGACCAAGGATTGATTTATAGATGGAAATGCACCAGTGTGAGAACCTGTGTGTAGATAATGATGACCAACTGACCAGTGAGTACAGAGTGCAGTGAGGGGTATGGTAGTTACAACCAGTTTTGAATCTTAGTGCTCCATGGTAGACAAAATCCAACATCTGCAAGTAGCTGGCAGGGACATTCATGTAAACAATATCACCATAATGCATCATGCTGCTGTATTCATTCATATCCATCTGCTCATAAAGACTCATGTTCGGGCTGCTGTTATGCCATAATGTTTTGCATTATTAG
>JBBPBX010037321.1:0-30986 GCA_038048925.1 Garcialebias charrua | reverse complement strand
TCTGTAATGTGTTGTTGTTTTAAAATTAGCTCTTTTTTTATTACTCATTTGACTTACTGTTAGTGTTAGCTTAAGATAACTTACCGAAACCCGTCTGAGCGCGCCGCAGTTTGCTGCTCCTTTTAGCATTAGACCACCCGAATCCGAAGCTAATGTTAGCTTGTTCCTCTTCCGGTTTTCGCCAGCTCCGCTCGTGAAGCACGCGGAGATTTTGGGAGTTATCGCTGTTCCAGTGAAGACAACACAAAGTTCACCAAGTGTCTCCCGTAAATTAATCTGTAAGGAGAAGGTCCTCTTGCTGCGAGCCTGCTGCGAGGCTGCTGCAAGGCTGTACAGTTGAAGCTCCGCTCCATCGCGCCGGAAGAGGGTCCCGTCGAACCCGGTCCTTCCGCCTGTGGTCCGCTCGTTTAATTTTTGCCGGCTGCGCGTTGGCAGCGATCGCAAATACACTAAAAATTGAACTAAAACATAAAAATAACAATTATACTTTATTTATAAAGCCATTTAAAAAAACACAGCTGCAACAAAGTGCTGTACACATGAAATTAAGAACATATAAACAAAAGATGAGATGAAATCATGAAAAACAACAGTCATGTGTTTAATACAGAAGTGGGTTGAGCCTAACCAGGGGTTGCTAGGTGAGGGGCTGGACTCAGGTTTGATCTGATTGGCTGGCGGCTTGTGACGTCAATAAATGCAGGAAGTGTGAATCCTGGTGTATTTATCAAAAATAAATAAATCTACTTAGAGTAAATAAACCACTGGGTGCATTTTTTTGGCACAAGGACTGTTTTTTTATGAAGTAAATACCCAAAGTTTAGTAAAAAAACATTAAAAAGTGAATTTTGCATGTGTGGTCCCCTTTAAGCAAGCCTATTCTGCCCCCGCATGATTTTATCTTTGATCTTGGTTGATAGTATTATTGATTTTACTTGATTTTATCACTTGTTTTATTTATTTTTATTTTTTATTTTTTAAGCAGGCCTATTCTGCCTCCACATGATTCTGTTTTTAATCTTAGTTAATACCATTATTGATTTTATTTGATTTTATCACTTGTTTTTATTGTTGTAGCACTTTGAGATTTTTATTAATGAAAAGTGCGGTATAAATTGAATTTATTATTATTATTATTATTATTCCTACATGCACAGATCACTGCATCCTACATGCACAGATCACTGCATCCTACATGCACAGATCACTGAATCCTACATGCACAGATCACTGAATCCTACATGCACAGATCACTGAATCCTACATGCACAGATCACTGAATCCTACATGCACAGATCACTGAATCCTACATGCACAGATCACTGAATCCTACATGCACAGATCACTGAATCCTACATGCACAGATCACTGAATCTTACATGCACAGATCACTGAATCCTACATGCACAGATCACTGAATCTTGCATGCACAGATCACTGAATCTTGCATGCACAGATCACTGAATCCTACATGCACAGATCACTGAATCCTACATGCACAGATCACTGAATCCTACATGCACAGATCACTGAATCCTACATGCACAGATCACTGAATCTTGCATGCACAGATCACTGAATCTTGCATGCACAGATCACTGCATCCTACATGCACAGATCACTGAATCCTACATGCACAGATCACTGCATCCTACATGCACAGATCACTGAATCTTGCATGCACAGATCACTGCATCCTACATGCACAGATCACTGAATCTTGCATGCACAGATCACTGAATCTTGCATGCACAGATCACTGAATCCTACATGCACAGATCACTGAATCCTACATGCACAGATCACTGAATCTTACATGCATAGATCACTGCATCCTACATGCACAGATCACTGCATCCTACATGAACAGATCACTGCATCTTACATGAACAGATCACTGCATCCTACATGCACAGATCACTGCATCCTACATGCACAGATCACTGCATCCTACATGAACAGATCACTGCATCCTACATGAACAGATCACTGCATCCTACATGAACAGATCACTGCATCCTACATGCACAGATCACTGCATCCTACATGCACAGATCACTGCATCCTACATGCACAGATCACTGCATCCTACATGCACAGATCACTGCATCCTACATGCACAGATCACTGCATCCTACATGCACAGATCACTGCATCCTACATGCACAGATCACTGCATCCTACATGCACAGATCACTGCATCCTACATGCACAGATCACTGCATCCTACATGCACAGATCACTGCATCCTACATGCACAGATCACTGCATCCTACATGCACAGATCACTGCATCCTACATGCACAGATCACTGCATCCTACATGCACAGATCACTGCATCTTACATGCACAGATCACTGCATCCTACATGCACAGATCACTGCATCTTACATGCACAGATCACTGCATCCTACATGCACAGATCACTGCATCTTACATGCACAGATCACTGCATCCTACATGCACAGATCACTGCATCCTACATGCACAGATCACTGCATCTTACATGCACAGATCACTGCATCCTACATGCACAGATCACTGCATCCTACATGCACAGATCACTGCATCCTACATGCACAGATCACTGCATCCTACATGCACAGATCACTGCATCCTACATGCACAGATCACTGCATCCTACATGCACAGATCACTGCATCCTACATGCACAGATCACTGCATCCTACATGCACAGATCACTGCATCCTACATGCACAGATCACTGCATCCTACATGCACAGATCACTGCATCCTACATGCACAGATCACTGCATCCTACATGCACAGATCACTGCATCCTACATGCACAGATCACTGCATCCTACATGCACAGATCACTGCATCCTACATGCACAGATCACTGCATCCTACATGCACAGATCACTGCATCCTACATGCACAGATCACTGCATCCTACATGCACAGATCACTGCATCCTACATGCACAGATCACTGCATCCTACATGCACAGATCACTGCATCCTACATGCACAGATCACTGCATCCTACATGCACAGATCACTGCATCCTACATGCACAGATCACTGCATCCTACATGCACAGATCACTGCATCCTACATGCACAGATCACTGCATCCTACATGCACAGATCACTGCATCCTACATGCACAGATCACTGCATCCTACATGCACAGATCACTGCATCCTACATGCACAGATCACTGCATCCTACATGCACAGATCACTGCATCCTACATGACCAGATCACTGCATCCTACATGCACAGATCACTGCATCCTACATGCACAAAGAAGCGTCACCGCAGCTCCTTCCTCCCAGCAGCTGTTAGACTCTACAACCATCACTGCTCCTCCCAACAAACTCTATAAATATTAAATACATGCTGACCTCTGATAAAACACACACTCTGCCTGTAAATAGTCCTGATCAATGTTCAATACATACTGAACATTATTGTTGATATTGTTGATCTTCTTTATATATTGTTCTTAACATTAAGGAACTTTTGTGTGAATCTTTTTATCTGTTGCTGCTGTTGCACACTTGAATTTCCCATCCGTGGGACAATAAAGGCTGTTTCTATTCTATTCTGTTTCTATTATAAATAAAGTGGTTTGGTATGGTAAAGTTAATGCCCAGAAAGTTGTCGACCTTTGATTTTTTAGCTCTTTCCTTTGGATTTTTTATCCTTTGCCTCCCAGTGATTAACTTTGTGTCACTTCTCCCCCACCCCCAGTTTGTAGTTTTTACCTTCTGGAGTCTCTACCTGTACGACAGAGAACTGGTCTACCCAAAACTCCTGGATAACTTCATCCCACAGTGGCTGAACCACGGCATGGTGAGTCAGACTTCACTAATATCAAGTTGTTGCCCAAATCTACAGCAAACCTTGTCTTTATCTGACACTAAGATAGAAAATAACTGATTTATTAGATCTGATCGAATGAACAACGGGCGCAAAGGGATACACAGTTAAAATGATGAGTCAGCAGGGAAAATGTAAAATATTTCCTGTTTGGGTAAAGACGCATGGAGCACAGGGTTTATTAAAGTGTAAGTTCAGGGGGTGAGCAACAAGACAACATCAGACCTTGAAGGATTAGGACTTGGTGACAGTCTGCCATAGCAGAGAGAAACTTGGAATGTCTGCCGAGATATTTTATTTTACTGGCCCTTGAGGACTAAACTCGTTTGTTCCTCAGCCAAAGCAAACCGTTTGCTAGTCCACTTAGACAGTGAGCTGCAACTGTTGGAGACCAGTTGGAGACCAGTTGGAGACCCAACATTGTGAGAAAATGGGCTAATTATCCGTTGCAGTGTTTGCCACCGGCAACTTCCAAATCTGTATTCTAGGCTGTGCACACGATATGTTGTTCCCCACCTCGGCCCACTTTGTACTCACCCTAACAGCCTCCACCTCATTTATGATTCCTTCTACTGGAATGCCCTTTTTGAAATGAAGATAGGCAGATTGGAACCAGTTTTGCTGATTGGTACCGGTAATTGTCCCTAGGTGTGAGTGAGAGTGTGAATGGTTGTTTGTCTCTGTGTCCCTGTGATGACCTGGAGACCTGTCCAGAGTGTCCCCCACATCTCGCACAGTGACTGCTGGACATGGACATCAGTGACCCCAATGACCTCAAAAAGAAGAAGCGGGTAAAAGATGATGGATAGATGGATAAATTATGTATCGTCAGAGTGGTGTTTGTGCCCCGTCGGAGTGCGAAAAGAAATAATTGGAAATGCCCTCCATTTGTCCATCCTTCTTGTTGAATTTGATCAACAGATACAGATTCAAACAATACTGTAAATTGAATTTACATTTATAAATTCAATGCATAGTTTAAATCTGTATCTGTTGATCAAAACCAACAAGAATTACAACTCGGTGCCACAGTCAAAAACTAAACTAAAAAACGGGATTTCCCAGAATGCTTAGCGGTATATTAGTGTTCAATTATAGTTTAAATCTGTATCCCTTGATCAAATTCAACAAGAATTACAACTCATATAGTGCCACAATCAAAAATAAAACAAAAAAATGGGGAGTAGACTTGTGTTGATTTCCCATAATGCTTAGCAGTATTTTAGACTAGTGTTTAGTGGCTGCACCATGAGTCAGAAGGACGTCTGTGGTAGAGACCTGCCTCTTGTATGCCATTAGTTTGTGAATTACTGTAGTGAGGCTCAGAGTGTCTTCTCTGGGTTTACCTCACACAATGTTAAGACAGAAGTCACAGAGTATGGTGCAGTATACCTGCTCTCTGACATCTAGAAGTTCCGATATCCGATACTTACATTATGCTGGTATCGGATACCGATACTGGATCGGATTGGCCCCATCCCTAGTATCAACGTCTGTTTTGGTGTGTGGCAACATATAGGCCTAACTATCAAAAATTGGGTTGCCACGTCAAAATCCAAGATGGCCACCGACAACGGATGAAAATTAGCTATTGTGCTAACTCCGGCATATTTGCATTGATGCTAACTGCTGTTATGTTGATTAATATGCATCGTCCTAACTTAAAAAAATAAAAAAAATTAAAAAAATGTGTATATATAAACCGACCACCCCAATCATTTAAGGAAACTTTTACCAACCACCTGGGGGTTCTCAGTTTTTATTTAGCTTAAAAGTATAATTTCCTCAAATGACTGGGGTGGCCGAAGAACAAACTGTGGAGGCCAAGGCCACCAATGGCCACCCCCTGGCTCCACCACTGCACCTGGTCATGGATAAAATGTCTCCCTGCACTCGCCAGGATCCGTCGCGCTGCGCTGCCTCGGACAAGACAAAAATAAAAATAATTTCAGCTTATTTCAGAGGTGCGCAAAGAGAAACAGAAACCCCATTCAGATTTTTTTCCCTGCCTCTTATCAACAATCCAAACTGTTCCTGATGGTTTGGTTGACGACTTGTTGCAGTGAAGTTCTGCTTGACGGAACATGTAAAGTTAACCTGTCCCGGATCATTACTCCCGTCAGCGGATCATAAATCTGATCAATCTTATCAGGTCGACCTCTTGATTTGAATCCGGTCCCTTGGCGGGCAGCTTTGATTTGCCACCAACAGGAAGTAGCTTTAATCAAATGTTAGACGAGCTCTCCTGCCTGATATCAGCTGAACGTGTTCAAACCAGCACCGAGCGTTTCCAGCAGCCTGATATGAAAAACATCTGTGTGTCCGAGCAGGGGCCGTCCGAGGCGAGCTGCTTTTGATCGTCGAATCAAAAGAGACAAAAGCAGCTCGTCTGTTCGGCTCTTTGAAAAAAAGTGGGACCTGCAGGCGGTGATGTCACCGAGCGGTTGCTACGGCGCGTTCGCCAAGGACCAAAACAACAACCGGCGTGGATTTTGAGACACAAAACATGTCTGCGTGTTCACATGGTGAAGCCTTTGTGTGCGAGTCCAATCCGGTTGTAAATATTTAGCAGTATTCCATGGTATCCGTACTGTTTGTTTATCCCTGCTGCCACGGCAACCGTGTCACCGTTCCCACTGAAGAAGGGAGGAGTGGAGTGATGGAGCTCGAGGGAGAAAAGAAAAGAGACAATGCACGAACAACATTCCTGACACTCGTGTGAACACAAATATATGGAAGGCTGAGCTTGAACTGAAATATTTGCTTTGCTGACGACTGGGCTTAAATTATTATATTATACTGTACTTATTTATATTATATTTATTTATGTAAAAGATTAGGACAGAAACGTAACAAACCATTCAAAACCAGGACACGGTGAGCGTACATGTGTGTCAAAACTATAACCAGCTGCAGCTGCCCACATCGGGAGTAAATCTATCGAGACGGCGAGGAGAAAAGAAAGAAAGAGTCAGTTTAGTTATTTTCTTTTGTTTATTTGTCACATGTAGGTCGACGATGCAATAAAACATTCAGGATGAGAAGAACCGATTCGACTCGCTAAAACAAACAAACAAGAAATTAAAAGCATTCAATAAGGGTACAGAATAAAATACAAAAAAGTGAAAAAGAAATATATTTACGAGGTCCAAAAGAAAAATGGTAAACAACAACATGGCAGCATATAACTGTGCAACTAGAATGAATTTGTATAAATACGTATTTCACAGGTAGTAATATAAGTTTAAATGCACATGATACCTATTACACATAACAAACTACACAAGTTGTGTGACAGGTTGTAACATTAAGATGAATTATGATGGTAAAATGGGGCCAAGATGGTGTAGTGGCAGGGGAACCGACTTGGGACCCGAAGGACCCAGGTTCGAACCCCAGTCACGGCATAACTTGTGGTGTTTGAGCAGCCAATTGCTCCCCGGCGCGCTTTCTAAAGCTGCCCACTGCCCCACCTGGTGGTGATTGGGTTAAATGCAGAGTCAAATTTCATCTTGTATGGAAACATACACAGATGACAAAAATGTGACATTATTATTATTATTATTAAAGTAGTGACATACGTGATGCAGCCACAAACATATTACAGTATTTCCGGCCCATAAGTCGTGTTTTTTAAACTAATTTTCATGTCCTGAGACTTATGGGGCGAAGCGACATATTTATGGATTTTTTTCCCATATTTTTAGACCAATTTTTGGCTGAGATATGACAGTTTCCATTCATTGTGACGAAAAAAATGGAGCAGTACCACTTTCGGCCGCTAGGGTCCACCGACCGTTCCCAGCTCATGTGTCCAAAAAAAGCCTCCTCTGCTCGGACTCACTCTGTCGCAGCCCGGCCTCCTGAACTCTGGAGGTAGGTCTGAACTAGTGTTTGTTAGCAAAATATCTCAAGAACCACACGACAAATTTTTATGAAACTTACAGAAAGTAATCACTGGATGGATCTAAAAAAGCTATGTCTGGTCCTCTGGACATTCAAAAAACAAAACAAAGCAAAAAAAAAAAAACTGTAGAAAAACTGTTCTACAGTTTTTTTTGTTGCTTTGTTTTGTTTTTTGAATGTCCAGAGGACCAGACTTAGCTTTTTTAGATTTTTCTACCTGGATTATTGAGCATGCATCAGGGCACTGGATGGATATTTACAACCCATTAGCTGTAGGAGATGTTTGAGATGAAATTAGATTTATTTATAATTTATTTCCGCAGCGCGCGCGACCGTTTGGAAGACGTCAAAGCGAAACAATTTAAATCTAGCAGATTTGACCATTACGTGAATTTATTAAGGAACGGTTAAGCTCAGGAACACTTTTACTATAATGTCAGCTAACAATTTTTTTTAATATCAGCAAACAATTTTTTTAAAAGTGTTTATCTTGCTAAATTTTAAAGAAAATGCAGCGGCCCCAACCGTGCGGGTGCACGTAGCGAAACTACTTTTTAAATCCAGCTGATTCGACAATTACGTGCATTTATTAAGGAAAAGTTCAGCTAAGACACATCTTTGCTAGCCTGGCCCTCGCCTTCCTGCACAGCTCCGCTCAATTCTCATTTCCCTTCACTGCACAGTCTGGGACTTGTCCCATAGACAACGATATCTCCGGTAGATTTTTGACCGGACCAATCAGAGAGCAGAAGGCGGAGTTTTGAACGACGTCGACTGACGTCGTCATTCAAAATGGCTGCCGCCACGAAGGAATTTTCATCAAAACAAGGTAAAAAACTATTATTTCTCTGCTGATAAAAAATATATTTCTTAGCTGACGTTATATCAGAAGTGTTCCTGAGCAATCAGAGAGCAGAAGGCGGAGTTTTGAACGATGTCGACTGACGTCGTCATTCAAAATGGCTGCCGCCACGAAGGAATTTTCATCAAAACAAGGTAAAAAACTATTATTTCTCTGCTGATAAAAAATATATTTCATAGCTGACGTTATATCAGAAGTGTTCCTGAGCTTAACAGTTCCTAAATCAATACAGGAAACCCTCGAGGTACGACACCTGCGACCTACGGCAACTCAGACTTACGATTTTATCATATTTAATAAAAATATGATTAAAAAAATATATATATATTATTTTTTTTTTTGTGTGTTTAAAAGTTATTAATTTCATGTGTATAGCACTTTGTTGCAGCTGTGGTTGTTTTAAATGGCTTTATAAATAAAGTATAATTATTAATTTTACGTTTTGATTAGAAATTTATCGTATTTACGCAACTTCCGGTCGTTTCCGCTCGCCACTTCCGGTCGCCATTTTACAACTGTACTGCGATGGAGCTCCAGAGGCTACTGTCAGCTGGCTCCGTGTGCCCGATCAGGGTTGCCTCATACGGATAAATTAGCTGGAAACACTCGGTCAACTCTGTGGACGTCTCAGGTCCGGAGGAGCAGCCGCGGATCGCCCCGCGATCGGCGGCCACAACGCCGCCCGACATGCTAACGACAGCAGCTAACAAAGCAGCTAACACAGGCGAAGACACCGAGCCGACATGCCGTGGAGGGTCCATCTGCGGCCGGGAGCTCGCCGCAAATGTCCGCCTGGCAGTCGGGGCCACCGGCTCAAAGTAAGACATTATATTTTTTATTTATTGTGCAGTTCTGTGCGTGTTTATGGCCTTAGTATGTCTGCTTGTTCAGTCTCATGCCATTAAATATGTGTGCGGCGCTCCGTTAGCGGTATAACCGCGACCTATGTCAGAAACGCGGACCTACGACAGGCATGTGTTTTTGGTCCGCGAGGTACGACAAAATCGACCTAAGTCACACACGTAGGTCCCTATCCCTGACGTAACTCGAGGGGTTGCTGTACATAGTTCCCAGACACGCCCCCAGTATTGCGCAATACCGGTTTTGCACCATATCTATCTAAAGGCAGAAAGGCAAGATGAAAGGCAAGATGGCGAACAAGCAGACGCGAACAACCAGAGCAAAAACACGAGCTACCACAGCTTCACCAAGGAACAAGAGCAAAATGGTCGGAGTTAAATGAGTTTGAGAAAGAAATCATGGCAGACGAATCAGACAACTTGTCACAAAGTAGTTACTCCGATATCATTAATTATTTAATTACTACAAGGAGCGCACACCGGCTTCACAGCTTTAAATCCAAAAAAGATGTGTAAACTGTCTCAATCATATCTAACCAGCTAAAAAAAGGTTGAACTAAAATAACACACAGCCAGCACAAACAGTCCAAGCTGAACACGGACCAGAACCAGCACTTTTGAGTGTTACCGTGTTGGAGGTTAGCATAGAGTTAGCACTGGAGCGGAGGGTCCGTCGAGCTCAGACACGAACAACCAGAGCAAATTATACGGACAAAAACACGAGCTACCACAGCTTCACCAAGGAACAAGAGAAAATGGCAGTGGTCGGAGTTAAATGAGTTTGAGAAAGAAATCATGGCAGACGAATCGGACAACTAGTCACAAGTTACTCTGATATCATTAATTATTTAATTACTACAAGGAGCGCACACCGGCTTCACAGCTTTAAATCCAAAAAAGATGTGTAAACTGTCTCAATCATATCTAACCAGCTAAATAAAGGTTTAACTAAAATAACACACAGCCAGCACAAACAGTCCAAGCTGAACACGGACCAGAACCAGCACTTTTGAGTGTTACCGTGTTGGAAGTTAGCATGTTGTTAGCACTGGAGCCGAGGGTCCGTCGAGCTCAGGTCAGACGGCGTGGAACCGTCGCGGTTGCGGGGTCACGTCCCATGGGACCGACGCGTCGCCCGCACGACTTGGCTCCCGTACTCCTTCTCCAACTGGGACGGTTTCCCCCGCCGGTCCTGGTGGACCGTGAGGCCATTGTCGCGTTAGCGAGATGCTAAGCTAACAGCATGCAAGACGGTGTCGCTAAATAATGAAAAAAAAAAAAAACAGCTCTAACACACAGACAGTTGTACTCTAACATTGTTCTGACATAGTTTCACAAAATGATTTATGTAGAATATTTTGTTTACCGGCCAAAAGGACGACGTCTTCCAGAGCAGATCCAAGCCAGACTCAGAGCGAGGAGGAGCTGCTGTCCAGTTTCTCCGATGAGATAAATCCTTCACGTTACTTTTTTTTTGATTAACTGAAACCTGCGCGTTGCCCAAACGTCTACCCGACTGGAACACCCACTGACACAACACGAAGTAACCATTGCAATTAATTAGAAATTAACAAAAAAAAACAACGTGAAAAATGGACATCCATTAGAACGCGCTCCAAATGCAGCTTTGCCTACCTGTGGGAGGGTCAAAAAGGACAACCCACAGATGTGATGTCACATGGGAACTATGTATTCATGAAATGGTCAAATCTGCTGGATTTAAATAGTTTCGGTTTGACATTTTCCAAACGGCCTCGGGTGCGCTACGAAAATAAATGATAAAAAATCGAATTTTATCTCAAATGGTTAATCTAGGCCAACAGTCATTAAATTAAAGACATATAATTACACACTGGTAGCAGAAAAAATATCCACCGAGTGGTTTCTGAGCAATTTATCTGATAGCCTGGACCTCGCCAGGCTAAACTAACAAAACTCCGCCTTCTGTTCTCTGATTGGTCCATTCAAAAATCTCCAGGAGAAATCGTTTTCAATGGGAAGAATGCCAGACCCTAGTCTGAAGCGAAGTGAAGGACAGGGTGTGGTTTTAACCAGGCTACATCTTTGCTATAATTTTCAGCAAATAAATAATTGTTTTTACTGTGTTAATCTTGTAGTCTTTCCGTGCACGCTCCTGTGGCCGCCATATGCAGCAGGGCAGTGACACGTAACATATGCGACGCGTCAGCGCTGACGCATAATAGATGCGACTTATGGGGTGAAGCGACATATTTATGGATTTTTCCAATTTATTGAACATAATTGGACTAAAGCGACGTAAAAGGCAGAAATGACGATAGTTGTCACAGATGTGGCTTGATGTTGTTGCCAGTTTTTCAGTGTTATTTATCAAGAGTTCAGTAACTGTCTTTGAGTCTTTTCGTGCACAAGGACAGACTCCTGTATCGTCTGCCTGAGGGTAGTAGATGGAAGAGTCCTTGTGCTGGGTGGGTGTGGTCCTTAATGATGCTGCATACTGTACGCAGACATCAGCTGTGGTAGATGTCCTGGATTGTGTGGAGACTGCTACCAGTGATGTCCTCTGCTGTTTGTACCACCCTCTAACTGGTGCAGCTCCTGTACCACCCTGTGATGCAGCCTGTCGGCAGGCTCTCACTGGTGCACCTATAGAAGTTGGTGAGGATGCTGGTACCAAACTTCTTTAGTCTTCTTAGGAAGTAGTCTTTGGATGGATGGATTATGGATGTATGGATTATGGATGTATGGATTATGGATGGATGGATTATGGATGGATGGTTGGCTCAGTGACGGTTGGATATTTTTTTCGGAGCCGTGGGTCTGCTGTTAGCGGCTAGCTCTGTGCTAGCTTCCCCCAACTTGGCTGGCTCAATGTTGACCTACTCCACTTCGCAGCTGATTGGACTTAACAACTGCTCCATTCCACCTTCTGTTTCCACCATCAAACAACTGGGACTTCTGCGTAGACCTCGTTACATCCATAGAGGCTCTCGGAAGAAATCTGTTCATTCTCGGCAAGCTGGGATCCATTCTGTCTGGTCTACGCGACGTGTCACACCTCAATTACGTCATCAGAACGCTGCGTCTGTAGTCCCTTGTAGTCCACAGCGCACAAAGTGGCAAGGAAAACGTGGAGTGGACTTCAGTCTGCTTAAACCTTTTCTAAAGGCTTCTACTCCAACTTGTATTAAAATAGAACTTTTCAATGTGCAATCATTATCCAACAAATGATGTCTAATTCTTCATGATCACATTCTGGAGAAGAACTTGGACCTCATGTGCCTTACAGAAACTTGGCATCAACCAGATGTGTACAGTTCTCTGAATGAAGCTTGTCCCTCTGGATACAGTTATCTGCAGAGAGCCCGATGCACTGGCCGCGGTGGTGGTCTGGCTGTAATTTACCGCAGTTATTTAAAATGGTCACATCTGGCTTCTCAGGACTTTTCTTCTTTTGAATGTTTGGCCTTCAACCTCAAAGCCCCCCTCCTGATGAATGTTATATTGATTTATAGACCTCCCAAACCGCATGTTTCATTTAACTCAGAAATGCATGACCTCTTCACTTTTTTCTGCACCTCCCCTGTGAAAAATATTTTTCTTGGAGATTTAAATATCCACATGGACAATTCCTCTTCACCTCTGGCAACAGATTTTAAGTCTCTTTTGGACTCTCTCAGTCTCACTCAACATGTTGACGCCCCTACGCACAACAGGGGGCATACTCTGGATTTGGTGATTACAGACACTGTACTCATCAATAACTTACCTGTATATGACCTGGGTGTCTCGGACCACAGTGTCATCTCTCTGGAAGTGCCTTCAACTTCGCCTGCTTCAAATCCCAAACGACTTATCCAGTTCCGTGACTTTAAAAACATTTCCCCTGATGTTCTGTCTGCTGATCTTCACGCCCTGACCGCTGTCAATCATTCATCTGCAAATGACTCTGTGGATTATTACAACCAATCTCTCCAGGAGCTTCTGGACCTCCATGCTCCCTTGAAAACAAGACTGGTGTCTTTCTCCCGTTCAGCCCCTTGGTACACTGGTGAGCTACGCAAGATGAAGGCAACTGGTCGTGCTATTGAGAGACGTGTAAAATCATCTGGTCTCTCTGTACATAAGCAGGCATATAAAGAACATCAGAAAGCATACGCCTATTCTCTTAAAGAAGCACGCTCCAAATATTATTCCAACATCATCAACACCTGCCCTGGAAACTCTAAACAGCTCTTCTCCACAATAACTCATCTGCTTAATCCCATTAAACAAACTCATGAGGACTCTGTTCAAAAATGCAACCTGTTCCTTTCATCATTTAAAAACAAAGTTGACACTATCAGATCTCAGCTCCACAACCTCCCTGATCTTAGTGTGCCATCTACCCGTCTGCTTTCTGGGACCCTGAGCAGCTTTGATGAAGTTGTTCAGAGTGAGGTGGAGACCATCCTCAAGAAAATGAAGCCTTCATCCTGCGCCCTGGATCCCTTCCCCTCGTCTCTCATAAAATCCAATCACTCTGCAATAAGCCCATTAATCACACAAATAATAAATAAGTCTCTACAATCTGGTCATGTTCCACTGCCTCTAAAAACTGCCATCATTAGGCCTCTTCTGAAAAAATCTAATTTGGATCCCGACATTTTTTCTAATTACCGCCCAATTTCCCACCTCCCATTTCTGTCTAAAGTGCTGGAAAAAGCAGTTGCTGCTCAGCTGCAGGACCACCTACAACAACACTCCCTGTATGAGAAGTTTCAGTCTGGATTCAGAGCAGCTCACAGTACTGAGACTGCATTGCTGAGAGTTACCAATGATGTCCTCATGGCTGCTGACACTGGTTCTCCCTCCATCCTTGTCCTCCTTGACCTCACTGCAGCTTTCGACACTGTGGACCATAGTATCCTCCTCCACCGTCTTCATGTGGAGGTCGGTCTCTGTGACACTGTCCTGGACTGGTTCAAATCTTTCCTCTCCAATAGGCTGGAATGTGTTAGTCTTGGCAATGCCACTTCCCAGACTGTCTGTGTCTCCTGTGGTGTCCCTCAAGGGTCAGTTCTGGGGCCCCTGCTATTTTCCTTTTACATGCTGCCTTTAGGTCAAATTATTAATCAGTTCAACATTTCTTTTCACTGTTGTGCCGACGATACACAGCTTTACATCAGGACTGGAGCATCCTCATCATCCCCATCTCCATCTTCACTCGCTGCCCTCTCTGCCTGCCTGGAGGAAATAAGGGCATGGATGAATCAGAACTTTCTTCAATTAAACTGCTCCAAGACTGAGGCCATACTGATTGGCACCCCTCACCAGATACAAACATCCATATTCATCCACCCGGTCTTTACGATCACAGAACAGTAATCTCCTTCACCTTCCACGAACCAAATTAAGAACCATGGGAGACCGGGCTTTCTGTGTGGCTGCCCCCCGCCTATGGAACTCCCTCCCTGACTACCTGAGAGCTCCACAGTCACTGGTTGACTTTAAAAAAAAGGCTTAAAGACTTTTGTTTTTAAGCAAGCCTATTCTGCCTCCACATGATTTTATCTTTGATCTTAGTTGATATTATCATTGTTTTTAATTTATTTTATTATTGATTTTTGTTGTTTTATCATTGATTTTCCTTGATTTTATCACTTGTTTTTATTTGTTCATTGATTTTAGTTGCACTTTGTAGCACTTTGAGATTTTTGTTAATGAAAAGTGCGTTACAAATTAAATTCATTATTATTATTATTATTCTAAGAGAAATCCAAAGTAAAACTCAGCTTCAGTTTATATTTTTCTCTGTTCCTTTCAGACTAAACTCGTCTGAACCAGACCGGTAGAATCCGGTGCTTGTCGTGCCTCTGAGCGCTCTTCATGTCAGAAAACACACGGAGGGTTCTCGTAACTTCCTGCAGGACGGACGTTTGACACGAAGTCACGCGACTGTTTTTGTTTTGGTTCTTCGAGCTCCGCTGCCGAGGATCAGCTGATTGTTCACAACCTGGTGACTCGTTTCAGGGCGTCGCACGACCATTTCTAATTCAGAGGTCAAATACAGCCTCACCTCCACCTGCTGCCGCTCGGGCAGGTTTATTTTTACCCTTGGTGTGCTGCTGATCAAAGCAGTGAGCAAACACTTGAAGTTATTTTCCTCTCAAACAAAACATACACAACTGCTTCCTGTGTGTGTTGCCATGACAACATGATTCTGGGCATGTCTGTTAACATTTCTGACGGCTCCATCAAAGCGTGCCTGAAAATGAAACGATCCAAACAATATTTGAGCTTCTGCTAAACAGTGAGGTCTGTTGCTGGAGTCGTTGTGGAGTCTGTGCAGCTTAGATCTACGTTCATCTTTCACGTTCTACAAGTTTCCCGTTAGCTTATTGTGATGTGTGGTTTCTGGTAAAAGTGCAACGTTTTCTCCTAAAACAAACAAAAATATATTGTCTCGTACTCGGCAGTAAGTCGTACAGGCAGTCTGAAGGAGAACCTATTGTTCCAAACAAATCGTATGTCGCTGGTGTCTGATGGTTTGGTGATGTCTTCAGGCTCTGCCACAGTGGAGCGCAGGCAAGAGAACAAAACAGAGATAGTAGAACTAGCAGAAGTATTAAAGTAGTAATGTGGTCTTTGGACCCCAACTGGCATCAAAAATACAGTTTTTAAGCTAACACTACGCTAAATGCACAAAGTTGTGCACGACAATCAATCATGGTGGAAAAAACCGTCCCAGCGTCATTGCATGGATCTTTAGAGGCATTTTGTTCTGGACCAGAGTCCACAACCTGAGTCTGGTGAAGGATGACTAGCTGTTCACGTCAGTCTGCGACGTGAGCTAGCCGTGTTGGCGTTAGCTGAGTGACAATCGACTGAGGTTTTCCTTGTTTTATGGTTTACAGTGCCAACAGTTTGGCAGACATTGCAGTAGTCCCTTGTTTATCGCGGGGGATCCGTACCCTGAAGGCCCGCGATAAGTGAAAAACCGCCAAGTAGTAAGTACAGGTAGTCCCCGGGTTACGACGGTCTCGAGTTACGAAAGCCCTCCCATTGAAAAGCATTGTTTCAAGTTGCGTGGTTTATGCGCCTTTACACCAGAAAATAAGGTACCGAAATGAAACTTACAGGAGGGAGGGGGGGAGGGGGAGCTTGACGCGCTGGAAACTTCTGGAAACTTACAGGAGACCTCAGGCAGACCGGAGCAGAGGAGGTCAGGAGGGGCTAATATGCTAAATATGCTAACTCTGGATCGTTGGACCGCGCGTGGAAATACAGGAGACTTTATTGTTTTGAGCGGAGGTTTGCGAGGCAGACAGGCTACAGCTGAGCAACGAGCTAACATGCTAACAGACGTTGCTGTAAACGCTGTGAAGCTGCAGGAAGCTCACCAGCTCCCAGTAAGAAATAACTCTTTTTTTCCCCTTCATTATGGCTCAGTTAGTGCAGAAGAACTTTGGACTGCAGCCGTCTGTATGGGCAACTTCACACCTTCGTGGGTGGGGGAGCGGGGATGGTGTTTCCCCGAAAATCTCTCAGACCTGGTTTGAGAGAATGAGGGTTGTGAATGGCTGCCCTGCATGTCAATCAAGTGACGGGATGTTTGATAGGCTGACAATTTTTTTTTAAAGGGGACCACAGATGCAAAATTCACTTTTTAATGTTTTTTTTACTCAACTTTGGGTATTTACTTCATAAAAAAACAGTCCTTGTGCCAAAAAAATGCACCCAGTGGTTTATTTACTCTAAGTAGATTTATTTATTTTTGATAAATACACCAGGATTCACACTTCCTGCAGTTATTGACGTCACAAGCCGTAGCCAATCACCTCAAACCTGAGTCCAGCCCCTCACCTAGCAACCCCTGGTTAGGCTCAACCCACTTCTGTATTAAACACATGACTGTTGTTTTTCATGATTTCATCTCATCTTTTGTTTATATGTTCTTAATTTCATGTGTACAGCACTTTGTTGCAGCTGTGTGTTTTTTTAAATGGCTTTATAAATAAAGTATAATTGTTATTTTTATGTTTTAGTTCAATTTTTAGTGTATTTGCGATCGCTCCCAACGCGCAGCCGGCAAAAATTAAACGAGCGGACCCCCGGCGTAGGGACCAGCGGCAACGGGACCCTCTTCTGGCGCGATGGAGCGGAGCTTCAATTGTACAGCCTCGCTGCAGCCTCGCAGCAGCGAGGACCTTCTCCTTACTGATTAATTTACGGGAGACACTTGGTGAACTTTGTTGTCTTGACTGGAACAGCGATAACTCCCAAAATCTCCGCGTGCAACGAGCGAAGCTGGCGAACACCGGAAGAGGAACAAGCTAACATTAGCTTCGGATTCGGCAGGTCTCATGCTAAAAGGAGCAGCTAATTGCGGCGCGCTCAGACGGGTTTCGGTAAGTTATCTTAAGCTAGCACTAACAGTAAGTCAAATGAGTAATAAAAAAAGAGCTAATTTTAAAACAACAACACATTACAGATACTGGCTGTTACAGAGGGCGTAAACAGATCGTTGAAGGGCGTGGACTTCAAGAAACCGGTCGTTCAAAACGAAAGTTAAAAATGGCAGAATTAAAAAGGGTATAATTAATTATCTAAGAATTATTTTGTGTATTAAAATGAATTAATATTGTCAAGATAGCACACAGACATAACATAAAAATTTTAAATACCTATATGTGGTCTCCTTTAAATGTCACGCTGCCATCGACCAGTACTACCTCAGCGATCGACCAGTAGATTGTGATCGACGTAATGAGCACCCCTGCTGTACAGTATCCAGTACTGTCCCAATCACATGAGTAATATAAAAGTTGACAATCGTGTCCTGTACAATAAAAAACTTGTACAATACTGTATTATGGTCTGTACGTCCACAAACCGTGATAGTGCGAGTTTGCAAAGGTTGAACCGCGAAGTAGTGAGGGACTACTGTACATATGTCCACATCTGGAGTGTAAGAGTTAAAGAATGTTTCCAACAAAAGTGACGGAAGGCGCTCGCCATGCACACGCCATGCACACGCTCCATCCTCGGTCACCTCCCTCTCTGTGTGACATCATCACCATGAGCCCCACAGAGTCAAACATCAAAGGATTCTCACTGGAACGGATTCATCTGCAGCTGTTGGGATTTAAGATGTGCACGTGAGCGTCTTACAAAGGTGACAACCAGGTGCTTCTTTCTTCCTTTAACTGCAAACCTGCTGTTTGTGTTTTGAACGTCTTTTGGATCAAATGTCGTGTGGATGGTGGTGTTGGGCATCGAAGGTTTTATCTGAGGAACATCTGTTCTCGCAGGTCTCCACTGGTCCAGACACAGTTTCTGTTCTTGATCACGGACTCGTCACGATAAGCTGCTTAGGTCAGAAAAATGTAAACATGAGACTTTTATGTGATTCATTGGGTTCAGATGGAGTTCACTTCTTATCGGTTCTGAGGGGAAGGGCTGAGCTTTACAACAACTGCAAGACTCTGAAGTTATGAAAATATCTGAAGACCTTCAAGATTAATGTTTTTAAATGATTATAATTGATTTGATTGGTGCTCATAACCTGCAGCATGTCGGACTCCTTCATGGTGGGAGTTGGACTCTGCCAGAGCTGCCCGTTGTCACAGATTCTGTTCAGAACATTCACGGACAGAACTTCTCTGTGCAGCCAGGAGGCGGAGGGAGTCCGGTTCGGTGACCTCAGGTTTCATCTCTGCTGTTTGCAGATGATGTGGTCCTGTTGGAGTCATCGTGCCGTGATGAGCTCTCACTGGAGCGGTTCACAGCCGAGTGTGAAGCAGCTGGGATGAGAACCAGCACCTCCAGATCTGAGGCCGTGGTCCTCAGTCAGAAAAGGATTGTTCTCTTCAGGTCGAGGGTGAGGTTCTGCCTCCAGTGGAGGAGTTCAAGTATCTTGTGGTTTCGTTCATGATTGAGGGAAGAATGGAGCGTGAGGTTGACCATGCGCGTAGCGAGGGGGGGTTCGTACGAACCGCCCACTTTGCCTATGAAGTCCCATCTAGGGATTTTATGAGGGGCAGTTCGTTTAAAGGAGAAGTTGACCAGAATGAAGCAACACGTCTCGGTAGCTCACTGGAAACGCGTTGGGTTGGTTGCCGCTCCAAACCTTTATCCAGACCAAGTGGGTTCGATTCCCACTTGGTATAACTTTTTATTTTATTTTTTAGATTATTTATTCATTCCAGATTGAAAAAACACAAGAAAACTATTTACAAAACAACAAGAGATAAAACAATACAGGTAGTCCCCGACTTACGAGCGAGTTCCGTACCTGCGAGTCGCTCGTAAGACGAAAATTTGTACGTCGGAACATGAAACACGTGTTCTCGTAAGTCCGGATTTTTGGTTGTAAGTCGGAAAATTTAAGATAGCGCTACTACGAACACTCGTTTTTCATCAAAAACGTTCATACTAGTTCATGAACATGCTCAGAAACGTGTTTCCAAACGGTTAGCTAACACACTTTCATCTAAAAACACATAAAAGTGCTGTATTTTTTACAAATTTACTGCTCGTTCGCCAGCTCGTAAGTCCGGGACCTCGTATGTAAGAGCGCTCTTAAGTCGGGGACTACCTGTACATGAAATGCAAGGAAGCAGAAGAAGAAAATAATCTTATTATATCTGCCCCTTCTCAAACAGGCATGATGCATGATAAATGGTTGCATGTTTGAGTTGGGTGTGATGCTCAGGTGACAGTCATGTAGCCTCAAACAGAGTTCACGTTTCTCTGGGGGGCTCAGACCACAGGACTGAACTTCTGGAGTTTGTAGAAGAACGGCGGATTTTCCTCCGAGGCAGAAAGTTCCACAAACCCCGTGAGGAGGAGCAGGACGTTCTTCTCGAGCAGCGCCTCCTCTCGTGAAAGACGAGCAGAAAACTGGACTTCCTGCGAGACGCGGGGCGTAAACGAGCGTTTGGACGTTCTGAAGGTGGAGGCGCTGGATCCAGAACTCAAACTACGTCTTCAAACGTCTCACGACCCCCAACAAGTTCAAGTGTTTTGTTGTTTGTCCCACGGTGCAATAAAACCTTTACCCCGTGGCTCTTCCATAAAGTAAATAAAACACTCAATAAAACTATAGAAACAAATAAAGACTTTAATGATTCCAGACTGTTGGTGCTCAGCAGCAAATATAAAATAAAATGTAAAAACGTCCTCAGACAGTATCAAAGTGAAACGACAAAGTGAAAAACATAAATAATGAAACATTAAACGGTGAGATGACATCATTTAGCTGTAGAGTTTTAATTATTCTGTATTTGTCTGAGGATTCAAGGAAAATTACAAAAGACACAAACACGACATTTGTGTTTAAACAAACTTATAATTAATTCACCTGGAGATGAAGTAAAAATGGATTGCTCGTTTAAATCTGTTTGTTTTACACGAGCGCCCCCTGCTGGACAGAGACAGCAGCGCAGGAAACACATGAAAAAAACAACATTCAGGTGTGTGTGTGTGTGTGTGTGTGTGTGTGTGTGTGTGTATGTGCGTGTGCAGCTGGAGGATGTTGTCATGTTTGTGTAAACAGCAGTGGGCCGAGGAATCCTCCGTCCATCACGTTTACCCACTTCCTGCTTTGTGGGTTAAGAGGGTCAATGCAGTCACTGTGCGAGAGGCGGGGGACACCTGGACATGTCTGCAGTCCATCACAGGGACACCTGGACATGTCTGCAGTCCATCACAGGGACACCTGGACATGTCTGCAGTCCATCACAGAGACACCTGGACATGTCTGCAGTCCATCACAGAGACACCTGGACATGTCTGCAGTCCATCACAGAGACACCTGGACATGTCTGCAGTCCATCACAGGGACACCTGGACATGTCTGCAGTCCATCACAGAGACACCTGGACATGTCTGCAGTCCATCACAGGGACACCTGGACATGTCTGCAGTCCATCACAGAGACACCTGGACATGTCTGCAGTCCATCACAGAGACACCTGGACATGTCTGCAGTCCATCACAGAGACACCTGGACATGTCTGCAGTCCATCACAGAGACACCTGGACATGTCTGCAGTCCATCACAGGGACACCTGGACATGTCTGCAGTCCATCACAGAGACACCTGGACATGTCTGCAGTCCATCACAGAGACACCTGGACATGTCTGCAGTCCATCACAGAGACACCTGGACATGTCTGCAGTCCATCACAGGGACACCTGGACATGTCTGCAGTCCATCACAGGGACACCTGGACATGTCTCCAGTCCATCACAGGGACACCTGGACATGTCTGCAGTCCATCACAGAGACACCTGGACATGTCTGCAGTCCATCACAGGGACACCTGGACATGTCTGCAGTCCATCACAGAGACACCTGGACATGTCTGCAGTCCATCACAGGGACACCTGGACATGTCTGCAGTCCATCACAGGGACACCTGGACATGTCTGCAGTCCATCACAGGGACACCTGGACATGTCTGCAGTCCATCACAGAGACACCTGGACATGTCTGCAGTCCATCACAGAGACACCTGGACATGTCTGCAGTCCATCACAGGGACACCTGGACATGTCTGCAGTCCATCACAGGGACACCTGGACATGTCTGCAGTCCATCACAGGGACACCTGGACATGTCTGCAGTCCATCACAGGGACACCTGGACATGTCTGCAGTCCATCACAGGGACACCTGGACATGTCTGCAGTCCATCACAGGGACACCTGGACATGTCTGCAGTCCATCACAGAGACACCTGGACATGTCTGCAGTCCATCACAGGGACACCTGGACATGTCTGCAGTCCATCACAGGGACACCTGGACATGTCTGCAGTCCATCACAGGGACACCTGGACATGTCTGCAGTCCATCACAGAGACACCTGGACATGTCTGCAGTCCATCACAGAGACACCTGGACATGTCTGCAGTCCATCACAGAGACACCTGGACATGTCTGCAGTCCATCACAGGGACACCTGGACATGTCTGCAGTCCATCACAGGGACACCTGGACATGTCTGCAGTCCATCACAGGGACACCTGGACATGTCTGCAGTCCATCACAGGGACACCTGGACATGTCTGCAGTCCATCACAGGGACACCTGGACATGTCTGCAGTCCATCACAGGGACACCTGGACATGTCTGCAGTCCATCACAGGGACACCTGGACATGTCTGCAGTCCATCACAGGGACACCTGGACATGTCTGCAGTCCATCACAGAGACACCTGGACATGTCTGCAGTCCATCACAGGGACACCTGGACATGTCTGCAGTCCATCACAGGGACACCTGGACATGTCTGCAGTCCATCACAGGGACACCTGGACATGTCTGCAGTCCATCACAGGGACACCTGGACATGTCTGCAGTCCATCACAGAGACACCTGGACATGTCTGCAGTCCATCACAGGGACACCTGGACATGTCTGCAGTCCATCACAGGGACACCTGGACATGTCTGCAGTCCATCACAGGGACACCTGGACATGTCTGCAGTCCATCACAGGGACACCTGGACATGTCTGCAGTCCATCACAGAGACACCTGGACATGTCTGCAGTCCATCACAGAGACACCTGGACATGTCTGCAGTCCATCACAGAGACACCTGGACATGTCTGCAGTCCATCACAGAGACACCTGGACATGTCTGCAGTCCATCACAGGGACACCTGGACATGTCTGCAGTCCATCACAGAGACACCTGGACATGTCTGCAGTCCATCACAGGGACACCTGGACATGTCTGCAGTCCATCACAGGGACACCTGGACATGTCTGCAGTCCATCACAGGGACACCTGGACATGTCTGCAGTCCATCACAGAGACACCTGGACATGTCTGCAGTCCATCACAGGGACACCTGGACATGTCTGCAGTCCATCACAGAGACACCTGGACATGTCTGCAGTCCATCACAGGGACACCTGGACATGTCTGCAGTCCATCACAGGGACACCTGGACATGTCTGCAGTCCATCACAGAGACACCTGGACATGTCTGCAGTCCATCACAGAGACACCTGGACATGTCTCCAGTCCATCACAGGGACACCTGGACATGTCTGCAGTCCATCACAGAGACACCTGGACATGTCTGCAGTCCATCACAGGGACACCTGGACATGTCTGCAGTCCATCACAGGGACACCTGGACATGTCTGCAGTCCATCACAGGGACACCTGGACATGTCTCCAGTCCATCACAGGGACACCTGGACATGTCTCCAGTCCATCACAGGGACACCTGGACATGTCTGCAGTCCATCACAGAGACACCTGGACATGTCTGCAGTCCATCACAGGGACACCTGGACATGTCTCCAGTCCATCACAGAGACACCTGGACATGTCTCCAGTCCATCACAGAGACACCTGGACATGTCTCCAGTCCATCACAGGGACACCTGGACATGTCTCCAGTCCATCACAGAGACACCTGGACATGTCTCCAGTCCATCACAGAGACACCTGGACATGTCTCCAGTCCATCACAGAGACACCTGGACATGTCTCCAGTCCATCACAGAGACACCTGGACATGTCTCCAGTCCATCACAGGGACACCTGGACATGTCTCCAGTCCATCACAGAGACACCTGGACATGTCTCCAGTCCATCACAGAGACACCTGGACATGTCTCCAGTCCATCACAGGGACACCTGGACATGTCTCCAGTCCATCACAGGGACACCTGGACATGTCTCCAGTCCATCACAGGGACACCTGGACATGTCTCCAGTCCATCACAGGGACACCTGGACAAGTCTCCAGTCCATCACAGGGACATATGGACAAGTCTCCAGTCCATCACAAGGACATATGGACAAGTCTCCAGTCTATCACAGGGACACGTGAACGTCTCCAGTCCATCACAGGACACATGGACAGGTCTCCAGTCCATCACAGGGACACATGGACAAGTCTCCAGTCCATCACAGGGACACGTGGACAAGTCTCCAGTCCATCACAAGGACATATGGACAAGTCTCCAGTCCATCACAAGGACATATGGACAAGTCTCCAGTCCATCACAAGGACATATGGACAAGTCTCCAGTCCATCACAAGGACATATGGACAAGTCTCCAGTCTATCACAGGGACACGTGAACGTCTCCAGTCCATCACAGGACACATGGACAGGTCTCCAGTCCATCACAGGGACACATGGACAAGTCTCCAGTCCATCACAGGGACACGTGGACAAGTCTCCAGTCCATCACAGGGACACATTTACAAGTCACCAGTCCATCACAGGGACACGTGGATAAGTCTCTAGTCCATCACAGGGACACATTTACAAGTTTCCAGTCCATCACAGGGACACGTGGACAAGTCTTCAGTCCATCACAAGGACATATGGACAAGTCTCCAGCCAGTCTATCACAGGGACACGTGAATGTCTCCAGTCCATCACAGGGACACATGGACAGCTCTCCAGTCTATCACAGGGACACATGGAAAAGTCTCCAGTCCATCACAGGGACACCTGGACAGGTCTCCAGTCCATCACAGGGACACATGGACAAGTCTCCAGTCCATCACAGGGACACGTGGACAAGTCTCCAGTCCATCACAGGGACACATTTACAAGTCACCAGTCCATCACAGGGACACGTGGATAAGTCTCTAGTCCATCACAGGGACACATTTACAAGTTTCCAGTCCATCACAGGGACACGTGGACAAGTCTTCAGTCCATCACAAGGACATATGGACAAGTCTCCAGCCAGTCTATCACAGGGACACGTGAATGTCTCCAGTCCATCACAGGGACACATGGACAGCTCTCCAGTCTATCACAGGGACACATGGAAAAGTCTCCAGTCCATCACAGGGACACCTGGACAGGTCTCCAGTACATCACAGGGACACCTGGACAGGTCTCCAGTCCATCACAGGGACACATGGACAAGTCGCCAGTCCATCACACGGACACCTGGACAAGTCACCAGTCCATCACAGGGACACATGGACAAGTCGCCAGTCCATCACACGGACACCTGGACAAGTCACCAGTCCATCACAGGGACACGTGGACAAGTCTCCAGTCTATCACAGGGACATCTGGACATGTCACCAGTCCATCACAGGGACATCTGGACATGTCACCAGTCCATCACAGGGACATCTGGACATGTCACCAGTCCATCACAGGGACACCTGCACAAGTCTCCAATCCATCACAGGGATATCTAAAACCTTTCAGCCTCTTTCCCAATGATTTCAACCCGAGTGAAATGGCTGTAGAGCTTCTGTTCAACCGTTGACAAACCCATGGCATCATCTTCATGGAGCTTGGTGGTGTCACGCTCCATAAAACTTTGTAGGTGCATCTTTGAAACCTCTCCTGCTCGTCTACAATTGAACACAATGACCTGTGCAAGTGTAACTTTTACAAGTTCTGCATAAGTCTGGGGGCTGGCATCATCTTTCAAGGTGCTAAATGCATTTTCTCCTGATTTATTCAGATGCTGATGCAGAAGCTTAAAATCTTCAGTGAATGATAATGTTAATGGCCTTATTGTACTTGGCATGATTTATAGTGCTCCAGCCACTATTAGACACCATCTCTGACCATTCCTCGGTCCGAGGTGCTGCATTCAGCTCAGTCTCATAAATAGCACCCTCTCACAATGGATCAACCAGTTTGCTGATGACAGCCAAAACCAACTGCTCACATGATCAAGAAGGACCTGCAAACTGGTTGATCCACTGTGAGAGGGTGCTATTTATGAGACAGAGCTGAATGCAGCATCTCAGACGGAGGAAGTCTTTCGGATGAAAGACGAAACATTTCTATTTTTTTGTTTTGTTTTGGAATGTCCAGAGGACCAGACTTGTTTTTTTAGATACAGTAACACATCTATAAGTTTTGTTTCCGTTTTTGTCTCATTTCAGTTATTCCCCGGTTTCTCACAAAGTCTCTTATATTTTGAACTGTTCTTTGATCCAACACAGGGCTCTCAACCATCTTACAGTGGCTGCATTCATTCTTACTGGCCAGTTTTCCTTTACTTATGTGCCTTCTGAAATGACGCATTACAGCAGCCACTTCAGCATTCGACCAACTTCTCTTTGTTACTCTTCTTGGTCCTGGGCTTGAGTTTTTCGCTAGAAAACAAGGAGGAAACAAAAAAATGTATATTTAGTAGTTGGGCAACTCAAAATTCATCAGAACTTTAGACAAAGAATTTATCAGATTACAGGCTGAGGGAAAATCATAAAAATCAACATTAACATTTTATTTTGTTACATGTTTTACCCATGATACATAAATACATTGGACCAAATGGTGTCAATGTGACGGACTAAAAATCTTAGAGTTTAAAAGGAAAATACAAAGAAATTAGTAACAACTAAAGACTTTTCATCCATGTTTTCTTTCTGCTTCTACCTTCTTCAAGGTTCACCACAGTATGCATGAAGTCAACATTAGTTCTAAAACGGCTGTTATTTTAGAACTAATGTTAACTTCATGTATCAATGCCTATCGTAGATGATGGTCATTGATAGGCTATTATGAGGTTTCACTTTTTTTAACTAAAATGTGGATTTTACATAAATGTAGACTTTATTTTACTTACTTTTTGACTATCATTCATAATCATTGTAGTCAACAACTTGTTCTCATGTATCTTGGCAGCTTTTGAGTTTTAAAAATTGTGAAAAAAATGGAAAGATTGAAACAAATGACTATTGTTTTACAACAGATGTCCTACTTGATGCAACCTGGGCTTGAACCTGCCACCTCAGGACTATGAGACCATGGCAATGACCACCGAGCTACCTCATCCACCCCCGCCATGCATATAAATATGTTTTTGGATTTTTTTGTCTTCCATCTCTATGTATAGTATTTTGACTTTATGCTCTTCCTCATTAAACTCTGCCTTACCTTTAGTTGAAGGGACAGCTTCATCCATTTTGGATGATGACACTTCTAGAAAACATAACACAAAAGTTTAAAAAAAAATCCTGATACATGCTTAATAATCCAGGTACAAAAAAATTACAAGGTTAAGTCAGGTCCTTATTCTTATTTACTGAATAATTCGTCCAGAGGACCGGACTTAACCTCGTTGTTTTGTTTTATTTTTTGAATGTCCAGAGGACCAGACTTAGCTTTTTTTTAAATATTTTTCTAACTGGATTATTAAGCATGCATCAGGGTACTCGTTTAAAAAAGTTTTGTCATGGGAACGTATGAAATTTGGGTTGAAATAACGTACCATCATCATTATTGTCATGGATGTCATCAGTTGTTGTAGAGTTTGTTGCAGCTTCCACAGGCTGGTCAAGCGTCTCCTCAGGCATTTCTTCGCACTCTTCTGATGGGACTTGTACTGGGACTTGTACTTCATCATTGTCATCTGATTCATTCTCACTTTCCATCTCTTCAGCATCACTTAATTGAATTTCATCTGAGAAAATTCCATTTTAAAATTCAAATTCATTAATTCATTCAACCTTTAATTATACAGGTTAATCACACTGAGCCTTACGGACTGATTTGCAATAGAGACTTGAATTTAACAGAGTGATGACAATAGTGGACTACAAAGAACCTTAAAGGATTTGTACAAATTGAAAAATTTAAATATACATCAGTGTTTCCCCTAGTTAACTTGCCATGGCGGGGTGCTCATCTCATCCATGATTTTTCTTGATGGGTAGGGACGGAGACATGTTTGAGCAAATCTTATACAACAGTTTTTGAGCAGGGGTGGGGGGAGGGTGCATTCAGCATGAGGGAAGAGGCATCTTTAACTTTTTAGCTAGGGAGCCTGTATTTCATACTGCTACCTTAGTGCTATATCAGTGCCGGGTGGGAGTGGGAGGGGGGCAAGTTCACTTTGGTAGGCGGGGCGCTCAGTTCTGTTGACGTGGTGGGGCAGCACCCTGCTTCTATAATGGTAGGGGAAACACTGTACATTAACTCAAAAGGAAAGCATGTCCTAATTTTTGACTAAAAACATTAAAAACTGGACAATCAGTTTTCTAGTATATTCAAAAAAAGTTGTGACTCTAAACAAATTGTGAATAAAAACTGAATGCAATGATGTGGAGATGGCAAATGTCAATATTTTATTGGTAATGGAACATAGATGATAGATCAAAAGTTTAATCTGAGTAAATGTAACATTTTAAAGAAAAAATATGTTGATTCAAAATTTCACATTGTCAATAAATCCCTAAAAAGTGGGGACAAGTAGCAATAAGTGGGTGGAAAAAGGAAATTGAGCTTATAACGAACAGCTGGAAGACCAATTAACACTAATTAGGTAAATTGACAACATGACTGGGTATAAATAGAGCTTCTCAAAGTGTCAGTGTCTCTCAGAAGCCAAGATGGTAAGAGGAACACCAATTCCACCATTGTTGCGCAAAAAGATTGTGCAGCAATACCAGAATGGTGTTACCAGCATAAAATAGCAAAGACTTTTAAGTTATCATCATCAACCATGCATAACATCATCAAAAGATTCAGATAATCTGGAACAATCGCTTTGCGTAAGGGTCAAGGCCGTAAATCTCTACTGGATGCTCGTGATCTCCGGGCACTTAAACGTCACTGCACCTCAAACAGGAATGCTACTGTCAAGGAAATAACAGAATGGGCTCAGAAATACTTCCAGAAAGCATTGTCAGTGAACACAGTCCACCGTGCCATCCGCCATTGCCAGCCAAAACTCTACAGTGCAAAAGGAAGCCATTTCTAAGCAAGCTCCACAAGCTCAGACGTTTGCACTGGGCCAGGGGTCATCTAAAATGGAGTGCGGCAAAATGGAAAACAGTTCTGTGGTCAGATGAGTCACAATTTGAAGTTCTTTATGGAACACTTGGATGCCATGTCATCCGGACCAGAGAGGACAAGGATAGCCCAAGTTGTTATCAATGCTCCGTTCAGAAGCCTGCATCACGGATGGTATGGGGTTGCATGAGCGCTTGTGGCATGGGCAGCTTACATGTCTGGAAAGGCACCATTAATGCAGAGAACTATGTTCAGGTTCTAGAACAGGGATCTGCAACCTTTATGATCAAAAGAGCCATTTCTGCCCCTTTGTTCACTAAATTAAACATTTACGGAGCCACAATACCTGCTACTTGGCAAGATGGCCGCGCTCAGTGCAGCCGCAGCTTCACGAGTTCCCGGATCATCTCTAGTTTTTAGTAATTTTAAAAGTGTTTTTGTACCTGACTCTGCGCGTGTTTTGCGGGTGAATTACAGCCGAACTGATCTGTTAAGAATTGGAGCGGATTTACCACAGGGCACAGCTGAAATCAGCAACGAACTCAAATCAGAACTCGGAAGATTGGACCTGCTAAAAACGTCCTTCTGGAAGCAGATGCACTCCAGGGGAAAGAAAAGAAAGCGCTGCTCACGAGGAAAGAAGCGGGGTTGTCGTGCAGGAATTATGACGAGAATGCGGAAAGACGCTAAAACCGGTAAACCCCCGATGCCGGCTCTTTTCCTGTCTAACGTTCGCTCACTCGACAACAAGATGGATCTACTTCGTTTGAGGGTAACCACGTCGGAGGAGATGAGAAGATGTTCCGTGCTTTGTCTTACGGAAACGTGGATTTCTGAGGAGACTCCAGACTCTGTTTACGAGCTGGACGACCGGCTCTTTTTCAGAACAGACCGGTGCTTCGAGACTACGGGGAAAACGCGAGGTGGCGGTGTTTGTATTTACGTACACAAAGATTGGTGCACGAACTGTGCTGTGATAAAAAGAGCTTGTTCAGCTGCCGTGGAGTTGATCACAATAAGATGTAGGCCGCATTATATGCCACGTGACTATTCAGTGATCGTAATCAGCGTTATTTACATAGCACCCGATGCTAATGCTAATGACGCCCAGGGAGAGATTCATGACTTACTCACCTCGCTGCAGTGTAAATATCCTGAGGGGCTTTTCATTGTTTGCGGGGACGTCAATCACGTGGATCTCCAGGTGTCCCTCCCAGCCTTCAATAAGAACGTCTTCGCAGCTACGAGAGGAGATAAAATACTCGACCAAGTCTTCACAAATGTAAAGGGGGCATACACGGCGAAGACACGCCCAGCGCTCGGATCTTCCGACCACGACTCTCTGATTCTGGCCCCAAGAGAACTCCCTCCACTCAGGCGCTCAAAGCCGGAACAAAGAGAAATAACAATCTGGCCTCAAGATAGTTCCCCCATGTTGAGAGACTGTTTTGAGAGGACAAACTGGTCTGTTTTCAGAGAAGCAGCCACTGATGGTAGTTCAGTGGACATGGAACTGTACGCTTCCTCAGTCCTGGGTTACATCAGTACATGCTCTGAAAATGTATCCATAAAAAAATATGTGAAATCCTACCCGAACCGGAAACCCTGGTTAAATAAAGAAGTTCACGCCTTGCTAGCAGCCAGAGACACTGCATTCAAGTCAGGAGATAAAGTGGAACTGAGAAAGAGCAGGAATGAACTGAAGGATGGCATTAAGAAGGCCAAGGCCACGTATGCACAGAGGATCGAGGGACAGTTCACCTCACAAGACCCACGGAGCATGTGGAAGG